>CALSCE010010661.1:1991024-2033226 GCA_943593645.1 Bovichtus variegatus
GTGTGTGTGTGTGTGTGTGTGTGTGTGTGTGTGTGTGTGTGTGTGTGACAAATGAGATTCCCCACAACAGCACTGATGAGACCTGAGGCCAAGTACAGGATGGAGGGAACTGGACCCACTCTCCAGCAGCTCCCTGGCCTCCAGGATACCACAAAGGCAAATCAGAGTCTAAACTACAAACCCCCCTCCACCCATACCCCAAAACATCTCTCTCTCTCTCTCTGTCTCTCTCTCTCTCTCTCTGTCTCTCTCTCTCTCTCTGTCTCTCTGTCTGGTGATGAAGAATGAGAAAGGATATGGAACACATGGACTGACATTATGAGCCCAAAAAATAGTGTTTTTCAGTATAGTGATGTCACAAGAACCTTCGGTACCAAGTCGATGCTAAAATTCTGTCTGTCTGTCTGTCTGTCTGTCTATCTACAGTTGTGTGGGAAAGTTTTAAGTAAAATTTTACAGAAATGAAAAGAACTAGATTAAAATTATTTGACCTAAATTTAATTAAATTGAAAATAATTTTAGATTAATTAATTGAAGTGAATTAATTGAATGAAACAGAAAATACATTGAAATGACGTGAACTGAGTTGAAGTGAATTAAATAAATTGAACTTAACCGAACTGAAAAAAAGTGAAGGGAAATAAAATCAACTGAATTGACGTGAACTGAAATGAATTCAATTGAAGTGAACTGAAAGACAGATGTGGATATGTGCAATTAAATCTGCTCCACCATGAACACGCAAGGTTTATCTGATCTGTAATCTGCCTGGATGCTCTGAGGGGGGGCGACTCAGGCCAAAACCACTGCACTGATTAGGAACTGACGGAGGAGGAGGAGGAGGAGGAGGAGGAGGAGGAGGAGGTGATTTGAGGACAAAGAGGAAGTGTGGAGGATGAGGAAGGAAGAGATGACAGACAAGTGATCAACAACAGGGAGAAGAGAGGAGGATGAGAAAATGAGGGGAAGTAGGAGATGGGGAGGGGGGGGAGAGGGGGATGAATGAGAAGAAACAGAGGGAGTACATGAACAGCGGGAAAAATAAGTGTACTGTAGCTCTACCTCAGGTAGAGAGGCCTGTGCAGTGAAACAGGAATTAAATTTATTGTACCCGTGTTTTAACTACACTTAGACTTTAAATACAGTGTCAGGCCCATCCTTTAATAAAGGATGTTTCAGGCTATCATGAACTAGAGATGCCCTAATCGAATTGGAAAAACAAATGAGACAACTAAATGTTCAAGTTGGAAAACACATATTAAAATATATATGTCTACAATTTAATAGCAAGAAACTTCAAATGAAACCAGTTCTTTTTATAAAGTTAGGCTAAGCACAAGGAGAAGAATAGTCCAAGGCCACTTCTTCACTCCCTCCGTAGTAAAAGGAAGATGATTGGTCACGTTATCCTGTTTAAAGTTTGACATTTGGGGAAATATTCGTATTTCTTGCAGAGAGTAAGATATGTGTGAGGAATTGTTATGCAGGTAAAACGGATGAGACAGAAACGTGTTAATGTTAAAAAGCTTTAGAGGTGCTGGGACAGAGCCAGGCTTGATCTTTCCAGCCTTCCAATCCTTTTTTGTAAGATATCCTGCTGCTGGTGGCGGCTTCATTCCTGAATATTCCCTGAGCCTGATATTATTCAAAATATCAAACTATTCCTTTAAACTGGGACAGGCTGTATTCCCAGATAATTCTCTCATCCTTTCCACCATGTGCTGTCCTCATACAGGAGCACCTTCAGCAACAGACTTACACCACCAAGATGCACCACAAGAAATGCTTTCTCCCTGTGGCGAGAAGACTTTACAACACATCCACTTCACAGTGACCTGAGGCTCGCTCTCTCTCTCTCTCTCTCTCTCTCTCTATTTATTTTAAGATTGAAGTCCATTTATTATAGTAATACTTTCCAGTGTTATTGGAACACTGCATGTAAATATTGCTTACTTCCTCTGAATATACAAACAATGTCACCCAATATCTCTTCTAAAGAATACGGATTTAAAGAGATCATTTAGACTGTAGAAAAATCAAGACATGGTGCAAATGCACAAATAATCTATATAAATAAAATAATTATGGGATAGTATAATCTGAACTTTTTTTTTTTGCATTTTTACTATGTTAGCTGGTTTAATTACAATTGTTCTCGTTTCTACTTTAAATCAAGTTATGCTGTCTGTTAGACAAGTAAGAACGTCCCTCGTTGATTCGTACATATCGTACATATCATCTATGTGCTTTCAGTTTTAAAAAGGGTCTGTGTATTTGTATTTTCTTTATTATGTAGTAAGTTGCAGTGTAGAGGACCGTATATCGTTATTTTCAGAATAAAATATCTTCAAATGTAATGCATCAGAAAAAATCAACTTCTAGTCAAAATCTTGAGTCTGAAAAGGAATTCACAACATCAAATCAAAGTGTGCAGTGGTGAAGGCGAACACGGCTGACAAAAAGATGCCAACAGTCAGGACTTACTTACAAGATTTTGAATGAGCAAAACAGACATCGAGGGAAGAAAAAAATATCCTGCACAGTTAGTCTATGATGCAACATCTCTAAAACAGCAACAAAAAGTGCATGTGCACTAAAACACACACAGCGAAAAGCAGAGAGTGTCTCTGCTCCTCAAGACAAACATCCATGCACATACCCAGACACACATACACACACACACACACACACACACACACACACACGCACACACACACACGAGTGTGCAGTCTATTGACCAGTATTTGTCACTTGCTATATATTTAGCTGGGAGCAAGTGGGAGGCTTCAAGTTGGCGGCGCTCAGGCTTTTCTAGCTGCGAGTGTTAAGCCAGCTAGTGTTCACTCGACTTTGTCAATCCCCTGTCAACTTGTAGCTCTGAGACATATCCTCTGCAACGCACAAGAGACAGGCCGCCCCCCTCCACCCACATCCTTCTGCTGCCCACCTCTCAATACAGAGTCACCAGGAAATGGCCGCTACCGCCCCCCCCCCCACACACACACACACACACACACACACACACACACACCCACCCCACCACCCCATCTCCTGACAAAAGCCTGCTTGGCCTCTCCATCATTCCGTTGACAGCCGAGAGAAGACAGCTTGGCAGCATCTCTCTTTCCCGCTGCACACACAACATGTGGGCGATGAAAATATTATGTCCATAAAGCAGAGCTGAGGCTGCTCAGGGTTCTCTCATGGGTGCGCTCGGATTTTGTCGCTCACCGTGCATTCACTTCAGTTCAAATTTGATCCTGTGGTTTTGAAAGCATGACAGAGAGAAAAGATCGAGAAAATGTGTTCTTGTATCTGTTTGGAAGCTTCCTCCAAACTGATTTACACTATGTATATGGTTTTCACAGTCTATAACTGTCTGTATCTTCTCCAGTTTGTATAGATCAAGATGTAAAAACCCTTGTCATGGTTCTGATTCTAGTTCTGGTCAGTTTGACAGACTTCCAGAAGCTGGTGGGTAAAGCATCCGACCCTGTGACCCTCTTGACTTGGTCCCATTGGGTCGGCTCCTAAACCGCATAATACGTAGGTTTGAAGACAACGTCACAACATATCACACAAATGGTTAATCTGCCTGAATTTGGTTAAACATATACAATAAATAGTGCAATTTCCTAAAGTGCAAACTCAAAATACCTTGTTTTGCCAAACCAGCAGTCCATAACCCAGACATATTCAATTTAATATCACAAAGCAAGAAAATGTCATGGCATTACTTGTTATGATTAATTATCAAAATAGTTGCAAATAACTTGGCAAACCTGACAAAGGCAGAGGATGAGTGCTATGGCAGGTTACCGTAGGGTCGTGCATGATCTGTTATGTATGCTCCAAATGGATTGCATTCAATGCTACATAAAAACAATTATGATAATAAAATCCATTTATCTTTATAAAAATATACATCAAACAAATGTCAAAATATCAGTCTTATAAATCTCCAGCAGCCCCATCTGCAGAGGAGGTGCCAGCACGAGGAGAGGGCTTCAGATAACAGCCGCAACGACTGCAAGTGCATCAGAAATACATTTCCTTTGATGAAATGAGACTTCAGTCCCATCAGAAACAGCTGTATGTATCTGTTGTGTTAAGAAACAGCTGCATGTATCTGTTGTGTTTAGAAACAGCTGTATGTATCTGTTGTGTTTGAGTGTGTGCTTACCTGAACCAGCACAAAGAATCTTTTCTTCCATCTTTTCCACACATTTTTCCCAATGGCCCAAAGGTACCTGCGGAATAAAATACAATAAAATAAAAAAACACTAACTTAGAAAAAACATAACTTAACTTAGCTGCGGTAAACTAGACGGAATGTTACCTACAGGCAGGACACAGAGTGGCAGTGTAGTGCATCACTGACCTCTGCTGGGGAAATGTCGTTACTGCAACCAGACCCTTCAAGTTTTTTTGTTTTTTTTTATAAAAATAAGTGTATGAAAAGTTTATTCCAGTGGAATATTATTTTTGATTCAGTTCTACAATTCTTTGGAATAAATGATTTAATGTCATTTTTCACTTTCATACATATATTGATATTTGAGTTGTATGTAGTTACCCGGAGAAGGACGATTCAACACTTTCTATACACCATATTCTAGTGATTGGCAGTAAAAAAAGTGACAAAGTTCCGTTAAGCAAACTGTCTTAGAGCGTACTCTGTACCAAGAGCAGTATAAGATCAATAAACTGACAGATTGTGCATCATTTCAACTGACACACTTTAGGGGTTGATGTTTATCACAGCTTGGAGTCAAAGCTAGGTGAAGCATATTAAACTATTTCTATATTTTCAATGTGACATGTCAACAGGGTCTGTCAGACAAGTTATTCAAATCCAAAGCACAATTTTTATGGTGCAATTCTACATAATTCTACATAATGGTCTGCATCAATTCAGCATTTTTGGTGTCACTGAAAACCTTGAGATCTAAACTCTGATTTAATACAAAGGTCACAACAACAATTTAGAGGCGTAGCATTAAGGAACGTAAGTAAAGTAAAAGACTTACACTTGAAAACAAACGATGGACAAAGTAGCATATTCAGTGATAAAAAAACATAAAAATAAAGTTTAAATGTTCACGCCAACTACAGAGAACTACATCAGGCTTTTGCTAGGGATATTTTTCTAAAATCTGACATTTGGAGCTCAGAGGCTGTCACTTAAAGAAAATCACCCTGATGGTTCTCTTTGTTTCATCCAGAATACAGCACAATGTAGCAGTCAGCATGCTATCTATTATTTTCTTTCTCCATATGTAAGTGCGTATTCTGTAATTCTGAGGCTTGTTGTGTTGAGTTTTCTCTTAGGTTTCACATGAAGGCATGATGCAGAAGGAGAAGGACGGGGAAAGGGCTTTTGTTGTAAAAGAACATCTGAGGGTGAGGACCCCAGTTGGATTTGCCTCTGCTGCTCCTGGCTTAGCTGTGGGTCTCCCTGGTGAGCCCGCCTCAGTTTGCCTCAGTGTGCCTTTCCCCCCGGTCCCTCCTGGAGCTGCTTCTGCCTGTCGTCCTAAATAAACCAGCATCCGTGAGGTGACACATGGGGTCCCTGCCTGTGTGCTGAGCAGAGCGTTGGGCCAGTAACATGGTGCAGCAATGCAGTGTGGCCGTTTTACAGGGCAGCCCAGCAGCATCCTCCGCGGCTCCCAAAAGAAAGCATATGGAGGGAGGGAGGAAGGCAGACAAGCAGCCTACAGCTACAGGACAGAGGAGAAATTCTATGAAGCAGGAAGTGTGTGTGCACCAGCGTGTACAAAACACGGCCTCTGCATTTTCACAGTGGAAAATTAAGTATGTGTAGTAGCAACTGATAACCACAAGAGGGAGGCAAACCATCCAGGATTTACCCCGTTTTTGGATTCTCCGTTCACTGTGGAGGCTTGTGAGAATTCAAAGTAACACACGGTGAGTTATTGATATACAAATGGTCATTTTAGGGGGGGGGAGTATTCCTTTAAAGACCCAGTGATAGTGTAGCGCATAACAAATAAGACACTTTGAAGCGTGTTGAAAGCCTGTATCTGACGTGCTTCAGGGTTGTAAATGCTTCATACGAACACTTTCTGTGGGACTTCCCGTCCTTTGAGTAACCTCTCGACCCCAACCAAAAAAATAAACTGACATTAGATGCATTTGTGATCTTGCTACTGTAGGACAGAAAGATTGAACACCCTGGTTGGTTTATAACTTAAGGGTTACGTTTGTATGATCAGTGACTTACTGTCCTCCTCCCCCAGAAGAGGCAGTTTCCCCCTGATAACATACGTCTGCTACTTCGCCCTCCAAGTTGACATTAACCTGAAGTCCTCACATTCTTCTTCTCTCTCTCTCTCAGTCGCTTCATCTCTTCTGATACGCACACATTGGCTTGAGCTTGAGCCTCATTTAAAAAAGAGAAATATTATATTTTAACGCTATAATATAATAATCGTTATCTAGTTTTGAATCCCTGAATGTTGTAGTCTTGCCACAGTAAGATAGATGATCTTAAATGTTTGGAAAGGAACATCTTCACCATGTGTTTACTCTCGATCCCCGTTTTATTAAAAACCTGCTTCACATTGTGCCCAAAAGGTCTCCGTTCATCCAGCTGTACACACTGAAGCGTGTGTGTATGGCATCTATGTCAACTCTATAATGTGTTAACCTGAAAATCTGATCAATCAGAATAAGTGTCATTTCAGAATCATCGCAGCTACCAGTATGTAGATCTCACTGTCACTTACCCACAATGCTTCATGTTCTGTGGTTTGTCCATGCGAATGGCCAGTTTGATCCTAAGGTCGTTGTCTGGACAGCCTTTAGACACCGTCATCTTGTGGAGCTCAGACTGCTTGGGACTGTTGGGAGTCGGGTGGAGCACAACCTGGGCATGGTCACATAATAACAATATTATGTGTGTGTGATATACAATACACACTGTACACATGTAGCAGAATTGTCATCTCTTACCTTCCCCAGCTCCTTATCTTCCAGAGCCAACACTCCTGTGCTCTCAGTAAACAGCTTCACCTTCACAGCAGGTAACGGCTGGGTGGTGGTGAAGTCACCCTGGGTACCCCAACTACACACACACACACACACACGCACACACACACACACACACACACACACACACAGAAAGAAAGAAAGCACCCTGTTAGCTTAGCATCTGACCAATTTAGCTGCTGTTTGCACCGGGTGCAGCTAAACCAGAGCTTGCAACTGCAGCTGAAGCAGATGTGTGATGAAGTTAGCTGAAGATCTGCCCAACGCAGGGGTTTCATTTAAAAAATGAATGATGGTTTAATTCCGCTTCGAGGAGGCCCTGGCATCATTAACGCTATCACTGTTAAAACACATGTGCTTTTCCTACAACGATGAATCGGAGTGTCTGCTGTTTTGTTTTGTTTGCTATTTATTTTAATTTATTTTCGGTTTCACTGTGCTTGAAATGACTGAAATGACATGCAGATCTACGGACATCATTTTGGATACTAACACATAACGTTTTTTTTTTTTTTTACGTGGATTCCAGCAAATGTTTCAACGATGTCGACGTCAAAGTAACATTACTAGGAACTCAAACCGTGAGATGTACAGATAGAAAAGTAGCCGCAGGTCGTGCAGGTCTGTTACAGAGGAGAAAGAAGCTTTTTATAGCACAACCTCAACACATCACCCAGCTGTCCTCCACATGTATCAGTCATTGTTTGGGACCAACCCTGACTGCAGAAGTAAATAGTAAGAATGCAAATTAGAAGGATCCCTTCTTTCACTCTCAGCTGTGAGTCACGTTCTGAATCCCTCTTCATCTCCAGTATAGTGCGACAAGTCTGTAAATTATGCAACTGTTCATTAGTTCTTCGAAAACCAGCTTTTTTTAATATTTGACTGCTACATACTAGAGTTTCTATTTCTTGTGCTGTGCATTACAAGTTAAATAAATGGTTTTGAATGCAGAAGCATGATGAGAGAGACGACACAGCACTAGATTTTTAGTCACAAATCCTTTTGCACCTCTCCTTTAGGCTTCAAAGTTAGTCTGTCGACCTGTCGTACTGCTTTCTCTCTCCTCCGTTTCCCGTCTGCCTCTTCAGTGTCAACTGTCCAATAAAGGTGAAATGCCGAGAAAAGAATTACAACCGCTGAGGCTTTTCATGCACGGCACTTCCACGTGTGACCTTGTTTGCGGAGATGTTGGTAAGATGCTGGTGGTTGTGCAGAGTAATGATCCATTCATTTCTCACACACGCCTCAGATGTTACACACTCCCTCTCCTGGGCCGAGGACAACACACAAATTCAAGACAGATGGATGACCTGTAGAGGCTTTACAGTTATATTAACCTGGCATGTCCTAGGTCCGTGTTTTATGAATCATCGACTGTAGAAAAAATATGAATAAAGTTCAGATAATATTAAGTTGGCTAAGCCAAATTGCAGTCTGTAAGGGCCATGGCTGCCTTGTTAAACACATAGAATCTATTTGGTCATCTCAAGACTTTGGGGAGATAATCCCTGGGTCTCAACATAAGGTGCCTTTAGACGTAACTGTACTCTACTAAATATGAGACAAAATCACACACTGTCTTTTCCTGATCATTATCAGACATTATCATTATTATTATTACTATTGTTTTTATGATTATAGTTAGTATTATTGACGCTCAGATCCGAAAGAAGCAGATACTGTAAGCTCCTAAAACTGAGTTCCTGTTACTGAACAGCATCCCTGTAATGTTCCTGCAGGGACGCAAAATACGAGAGAAACAATTTACAGAAGCTACCAGTGAATTAGATAACTGCAATATCACTTATTTTTTTCCCAATAGGGACTAATGATCACAACATGTACATTTTGTTGAGGAAGATTCTGTTTTGTACATTTCTGAGGTCCAATTTATGATCTACAAAGTTAAAGGCATTTCAATTCTGGCAATGAGGTATATACAGTATTTTTTGTTCAAAACAAAAGAATAGACTATTTTATAGAATACATTTATGTAAATTCAAAATCAAGATTAATGACTGAATAAATGGCCTCTAAGACGGGAGCATAAGGACAAAAATATGCACATAAGCAGACACTATGTTTTTGATCAGCGAATGTTCAAGCATTTCTTTTTCCTCTCACTAGTCTTTTTTAAGTAGAATATTTACATAAAATGTTTTCCAATTTTCTTCCGTCTGTTTTGAAGATGTTCTCTTATTATTTATTTATCATTGTCTTCTGACCCTAAACCCTGAATTCCTAATTTAAATGGTTTCCGGCACACCGTCTGGCCATAAATGTATACATGAATGTTGATGTATTTCCATTCTGCAAGGAAACTTCTCTCTCTCTCATCCTGCTTGTTTATCTTGACGGGCAGCTCCTGTTTGAAGTGCATATTCAGATTGAATCAGGTCATATCTTACGCTCTCTGTCTCTAATACATAGGCTATCTTAATGCAGTTATACTTTCAAACATGTCCTTCCCATTGTGTCTCTTCCTGCCAGAGAACCAATGGCTATGGTCTCATGAGATTATTCTTAAACTTTCTCTGTCCTGCTGTTTTACCTGCTGAGATATAGAGATACAAATAATTGAAAACATTTTAAATATTGTGTTTGCATACAATATATTATTATAATGTGAAATAAAATAGGCTCTAAAATGATTCATTGTTCAACAATCACAGTTCTTGTATGTACAGTATTAACCTGACTCTGCACCTATGATCCAAATATATTTCACTGGTTTTCAAAAAATAAATAATTCTCAACGGTGCTACTTAACGCTTCTCAATTGCAGATGAGCGTTTTAGAAGGACTACAAATGCATTGTTCCTAATGTATATCGAGCTGAATTGCACCACATTTCGGTTTATCAAATGAGGTTTTAATTTCAAATTTAAGAACCCCAAAGCTGCAGTGTTTTCATGTTTTAACATGAAAACAGCACGCATGTACACAACACAGCACACGAACAACACACTGCATACATCCCAGCTCAGTATTAGGAGCAGTGGGGGGGTCCGGTGCCTACGAGCTCGGTTTCCAGCCAGGATCTGATCTCCCGTGGTGCCCATTTTCCCATCCCTTACTCCTACTGTACTAATGAAACAGCTTGAACTATGAAACAGTAACAAACAAGACTGAATCCAGAGAAACAGGAAGTGTAAGTGATGAGACAATCAATGAGCGGCTACCATGGAGACGAGATGTGACCTGTGATATTACATCTGACACTGAAGCATTGACACTTGTATTGGTGCTTGATGATGGAATTAAGCTTGTAAATGATAAGGAGGCAAACTGATTTAGGACCTCAGTTTTAACAGTGCTGAGTGGACATACTTTCCTACTAACCTATATATATACTTACACATGCATAGTCTGACTACACTTGAAAGCTCCTGAAAACAAACACAAGTGCTGATGGTGGCGTACGTTGGGGAGATGGAGGAAGTTAAAGTGCAAAGCAGCAGGTGGTGCAGGAGCACCAAGGAGAAGCGTGAGCGTCGGAGTGTACAATGCGCACCAAATTACACGCGCAGCAGACTGCAGAGAGCTTCATACTGTGTTCATGGTCAGGTTAGATACAGGGATTTGACTAGCAGATTGTTGTATCATTAAAGCTCTGATTACTAGAGACAACTTTAACACGGTGTTGACCTGTAAGTCTCTAGAAAGTGTGCGTGAAAGTGTGTGTCAAAGTGTGCGTGTGTGCTTACGTGGGTTTCGAGGCCTCGGCCTGGTCCGTCTGCAGTTTATGTCCGCCCTCTACCTCCATGGTGCAGTAAACAATCCTGTTTGGAGCCAACGACCTCAGACCCTGGACCTCCATGATCACCACCTGCAAAACACACACACACACACACACACACACACACACAAATCTTAAACACGAAAAGAGTGGCAAAGTTTACACAGCCTTAAAGTACAAGTTTGAACAGCAGCTTAAAAAAAAAAAAAAAAAAAGGTGTTGGTTGTGAGCTGTGGTTAGCGTGTGGGATTCATAAGCCTCAATCAAATAATGATTTACTTGTGCAGTTTGTCTGCAGTAACACTATGAACATCATAAGAAATGTCACCCAGGGTCCATGCAGCTGAATCAGCAAACGTCCAAAGGAAGCGAGGGGACTGGAGCACAGTGCTTGATTTGCAGTCTTTCATTGTGCAAACAAAGCAAGGTTTTTAACAATACTGTGTCTTCATCAGAGTCTAAATGTATCTGTATCATGTTGTTGGCTCTGCTGAAAAACGAAATAAGCCTTCTAAGAGTGAGTTTGTCGGGGACAGGCTGGAGCGTGACACTGCTGAGACTCTCAGACTTGACTACAACCAAGGTGAACAACAAGCTTCTCGAAAAGAAAACACCCGTGTGGAGGCATGGACGTGTGCAACCAATCCTGTGCTGTCCCCCCGCACAACGGCATTTCAGTGGATTTTGATGCTCGTCTGTACGCGCCTTTACAGAAAGACTTGCATGGCAGCAGTCTTTTCTCAAATTGTACTACACATCATAGATCAAACAGGTCCTGTTGAATATGTCACGTCACCAAAGAAGTCCTAATTTGATTAAAAAGGGTTTCCATAGAAGGTTTGTTGAGAAGCACAATGGATTTCAATACATTTTGAGGTGATTTTCCCTGTAATGTAAAGTACAGTGAAACTATTTGGTAACATATTCATAATATCCTCATATGTGAACTGTCATTAAGAGGTTTTCTGAAATGTTTAATGAAGTAATGTTTAGAATGTCCCTGACGAGACAGTAAAATGACTTCAGCTCTGACATGGTCATGGTCAGGGATGTGCCAATAAGAATGATCTTGAACATTTCAGATAACCTTCTTATGTGAGTTCAAATATAAAGGACATGATGAATGTATTACAGTGCATCTTGAGGTAACTTTCCCTGTACAATGAACAGCGGAAACAGATGATTCGAATTGGAACTTCTTTGGTGACGTCACATAGTCAACGAGATGCGTGCGATACGTGATGATGAAAAGCTTGTTTTCGTTCATTGAAATCCAAACGACGGGCCTGACCGCCGGTAACTGAGCACTGAGATGCCATCGGGCAGGGGGACAGCCTCGCTTTAGTGTTCTTTATTCATCTTTTTAATGATGACCATGTCACCTCCCGGGCTCCGTACAAAACTGTTTGAAAACCATCTCCGATTTCTTCATCTACTTACACTCTTGACAAAACAACACATTCTAAAAACACCTCATATGTCAGGCTGTTGGAGTTTTACACATCTTAAATCTATTTTACATACATTTTGCTAGTTCTATTCTCTTCTATTCTTTCTATTCTCTTCTATTCGTTCTATTCTCTTTTCCTGACGATCATGTGAGTCTCTTAAACCAAGCCTACTTTTAGTTGGGAGGAATTAAAGAAACATTTAACACACATGGGTCAATTTACAAGTCACAGGGAGCGTTTTATAATGTCTTCTGTGGCTCGGATAGAGTTTTGTCAGGTCTGAGATAATAACCAGGATGATGTCATCGTGATGTCATCAGGGTTATCTCTGCTTGGATTTGGAGACTGCAGAATTATAACAGAAAAGCAAAGTTGGCTTAGAGAGAGCATTTACCAGGCAGGGGGAGGGGGCTAACAAAAATATGCTACTGGTTGCATTATGGGAAATGTAGAATCCATTGTTTTTAGAGCTTGACTCAGCCTTGGGACCAAAAGTCAGGATTGTTTTACTTCTGCTTCTGCCTTTGATTGTCATCATTACTTTTTTAATTGGTTCTTGTGAGTCACCCAGCTTAATGGAAATGTAATACAAAATCCCTGGAGTAGCCCTTTAAAAACAGTACATACTGAATCCCACTGGTACAGGTTCAAAGACATTTATGTTATGTGAATTGCTGTATATTTTGTAAAAAACTACAGGTAACGTTTTTTGTGTTAATATACTTGTTATGTGTGTAGATCTGGATGCCACAAAAGCACTTTAATATTAGTCTTTTAAGCTCTCCAGAAGAAATGATGTTGGTGAGAACTCTGTGCTGCATGTCCATCATTTTAAAGTCCTACTTCCTATTAAAGTTGTTCCACCCATGTTGTTTAATGCTTCATTTAGGGGCACTGTGAGGCACACAGGAAAATATTCAAGTACCCTCTATGCTTCCCAGAGGATGAACCCTCATCCAAACTGCCAGTGCTGCACACAGTCTAGAAGGGAGTTTACCATGACCTATGACCTATAATGAATGTCCCACTGTTTCATTTATGCAATTAAAATAAGCCGACCAGAGTGCCCTGGCAGCTCACCTGGTAGAGTAACCCACATACAAATATATATATATATATATATGAGTCCTTTGCTGCAGGTCATCCCCTCTCTCTCCACCTTTCCTAATCTGAAACTGTACTATCATTAAAGGCACAGAAGCCCCCCCAAAAAAAAATCAAAAATAAGTAGAACACCTTCATTAATAACTTCATCTAAGTCCACAAACCTCCAGGGTGAACGAGAGCACCACGTCAGATTTGGACAGCGTGTTCTCGTCCTCCTGGCCCATGTCCATGATGGAGGTGTTGTGACCTCGTTTCAACTTCTGCAGCTTGAACTCTCCTCCCTTGGACACCGGCATGCTCTCCAGGTTGGCCATCAGCAGGTTGACAGACGATCGCAGCTCCTCAATAAACATGGCCTCCATCTCTCTGGACGCGAACCTGGGAAACCTTCCACCGTGCTGTACCAAAACAGGAAGGCAGACCATGATTTAATGAGCACGGTCCACTGAATGCCCACAATAATGGAAATAGCACATGTTGTAAATAACAGTGTATAGACGTTTCTGAACTCTTGGCTCACTTCGAAATGTGTTTAGAGCATACATTAAAATAAATCAGTAAATCACATTTAAAAACAATTGTAATACTGTTGATCTAAAACTTTAAGCACTTAAAACTAGGGTGGGTAAGGCATTTTAGAAACAATGTTTTGTTATATTTGTTGAAATACTCCATATCCAGACAGCAATCAATGAATCAAATGCTCTGACAAAAAAACTAAAAAAATAAATCTAGTATCTGTGGCTGTAATAAGTCGAATCATTTCATGCGGCCGACCAGCCTGTCTACCTCTCTGTCTACCTCTCTGTCTACATGTCTGTCTACCTGTCTGTCTACCAGTCTACCTGCCTGTCTAACTATATGTCTACCTGTCTGTCTACCTGTCTGTCTCTCTGCCTGTCTACCTGCCTGTCTACCTGTCTGTCTATCTGTCTGTCTACCTGCCTGTCTACCTCTCTGTCTACCTGTCTGTCTACCAACCTGTCTACCTGCCTGTCTACCTGTCTGTCCACCTGTCTGTCTACCTGTCTGTCACTCTGCCCGTGCACTCTTTGCGCATCACTGGAGACTTCCACAAGATGATAGTTGACAGCTGTGAGTGCAAACAATAGCCATAAATCACTGTTTATGTTCCTTATGATTTTTTGTTTGTTTGTTCATTATGATCATTTTGGGGGAGTGGCTTCGCCTGGAGGCCTGAGGGGACGGACTGTCAGTGTTGCAAACTTGGCAACTTCCTCACTAGATTTAGCGACTTTTGGAGCTAGTGCTGCTAGACACTTTCGTTGCCAAAGAGTTGACTACAGTGGGCTGGTTTTTCCGTTGGATTATTTAAAACATGTAGCTCGACCCAAGCTTTAGCCTGAATATTGATTCAGGTTATGTGCTTGATATTCAGTAATCAGTATTCTTTCATGTAGTTGGTGAGTAAGTTAAGTCCATCCATCCATCTTTGTCCCTCACCCGAGCTATCTGGTCTGCCATTTGCAGCCGTCCGTCCAGCTCTCTTCTGATCTGGGCTGCCTGCTCGTCAGGGTTGTCCAGCTGGGGGAACACACACAGAAACACAGTGCACTTTACAGGCCAAACCACAATACATGCTCTTAAAAAATCTTGATATGATAACAATAATGGCAAAAACTTCAAACTGACATCAGATACCAGGAGTAGGTGATCATGAAATCTGATGGAGGTGAAGTCACTGCACTGTATCGACCTTTTTGCTTGAGAAATATGTCTTTACACGGTGCTTGAATTGCTGTATTGGGACTTTCATATCTGACTTAAAGACTTTACCAAAACCAAAGTGTAAATACGTCCAAAATGTCCTTCAAAAAGGGAAATTGAAGAAATTGATTGAGAAGAACAAAAAGAAAAGAGAAGACTGAATCGAAGAGGAAACTCTGTCATCACAATCATACATCATGCAGCTGCGGTGAAAAATATTTCACATGTAATCTATAATAGTCATGTCAGGATGTGTTAAGTAAAAGAAAACCCACATGCCATGCAGCTCTTCTGGCTTCTTTTTTATTTATTAACATATTTTTCTATGAGCTTAATATATTTTGGGAAAATTAATTGGCCAACATTTTTTATTAAACAATCTACAAAGCGCTCATAAATGTCATCATCAACATATTTTTGCAATACTTACATAGGATTCCAAACATATGCCAAATGTGTCTGCACATTTTTACTGTCAGTATTTTTCATCTGCTGAATATGGTTCTTGTTGTGTTTAAAGAGTAGTCCGTGGTGTTTTTGCTCACTAGGAGCAATGACTTTGAAGTGGGTCCGTGTTTTGCATTTATTGTGCTTGTGCACCGAATAGGGCAAACTTAACAGAGCACTCAGGGCTGGGGTCCGTGATAAAAAGGATGCATTTAAAATGTGAAAACATTAATGAAACTGGAAAAAATGCCAAGTATCACATAACTGGAGCTCAGCATCTGCTCAGGTAAGCACAGGCGGAGTTAGACGGATACAAAATAGAAAATAAAAATAAAATAGAATACACAATAAAAGGTTGTTTTTTATATATATATATATATATATATTAAAAAAAAGGGCGAGACGGATTTACTGTTCAGCAGATCAATGTATAATGTATAATTGTATGTTTAATAGATGTGTGTTAATGTCACAAATGACCAAAAAACTAAAAAAGACAGGTCTTGTGTAGCGTAGCGTTAATTTATGATTTTTGCATGTACAACAAGCTCGCTTGTACCCATAATCACAGTGAAGAATGCCCTCTGGGGGATGTTATTGCTGCCGCCTGTCAATACGTTCCCTTTCCAGTTGGCCAAAAGAAGCCCTGCTGCTTACAGAGAGCAGTGACACAGTACAGAGAGCAGGAATCAATCTGATAACCATGTGTAATTCATCAGGCACTCTCCCCCCTGAGGAGGGAGCTGGAACAAGCTACAACTGTGTGTGTGTGTGTGTGTGTGTGTGTGTGTGTGTGTGTGTGTGTGTCCACCTGGTGAATGTAAGTCTCATATTATCTCTCCTTTAAGCTCTGTTTTAGTCTCTTCGGCTGCTGAATGCTCCACTATGTTCACCAGCTGTTTGGTGCTACGCAGGTAGTGTGCACCACTGGGTTTATCAGAGCTGTTTCTCTGCAAACAGCCGACGCCTGGACATAGAGTTGAAAATAGAGATGCAACGATTAGTTGATTCATCGATTAGTCTATCGACAGAATATTATCTATTAACTATTTGGATAATCAATTCAATACCAGCTTCCATCTTCGCACATGTGAAGATTTGTTACTTTTCACTGCTCTCATTAACCTTGCGGGGAAACCACTGCATAGTGCAACTTTTGGGGTGCATTGTACAGCTGAGGAGCTATTTTGGTCTTCATTTATCAGGTGGTCAGAAACTGTGTCTGCTGGATGTGTAAATACTAACATATTAGCCATGTGAACTTATGTGATTATATGTCAGCATTGTGTCTACATCGTGTTGCATTACTACCAAGTGTCCAAAAGAAAATGCAGCTTCAATACTGCTACACTATCACTTAAAAGTGTCATAGTGACATTTCAAATTAAGTGACAACAAACCTTTTAGTCTCAGCAAGTTAACTTTAGCCATGCTAGCAGCGTGGCTCTAGGGATGGCAAAGTCGGTCGTATGGTCCACCACTTTGGACCTGACTGAAATACATTTACAGTATGTACTGCCATCACATTTTGTATAGACATTCATGGTGTTACAGCCAACAGGCTCCTTGTATGTTCTCTGTGTTGTCTGTTTGTGTGGGTGTGTTGTTCCTACCCAGCCTCTAATTGAGCAGACCAGGCTGCGATCACCTCATCATCAGTATATCGACCCTGGGCTGTCCTCCACCCTCCACCAGATTGTTCACCGTCGACAGTGGGACACGTCCTGGTCGCTAGTAGTTTACCTCTGTGTTAAATTCTAGTTAACTACGGCAATTACCGAGTTCATACCTAACCAATTTTCTCTCTCCCGCCTGTCTGTCTCTCCAGCCATTTTCCTGCCTGCCTGTCTGTCTCTCCAGCCATTCTCCTGCCTGCCTGCCTGTCTGTCTCTCCAGCCATTCTAATGCCTGCCTACCTGCCTGCCTGTCTGTCTCTCCAGCCATTCTCCTGCCTACCTGCCTGCCTGTCTGTCTCTGCAGCCATTCTCCTGCCTACCTGCCTGCCTGTCTGTCTCTCTAGCCATTCTCCTGCCTCCCTGCTCCCAGGCAATAAACTGGTTTTGTCTAAATGCAAACTGTCTGCATCCTGTGTCTGTATCCTGCGCTTGGGTCCACCTGCAACTAAAGCTGAGTCCTAACAGAACGATCTGGTCAACATGGACCCAGCGGACACAGACAATCTCCGTCAAGCCCTCACCAGCCAAGGCGTTCTCCTTGGGCAACATAATCACGAGATCCAGCAGATTATGGGATCATTGAGGGGGCTCGCTGACAACGGGATGCAAATCAGCACGCTCCCCTCCAATACCCACTCCTGCTCCAGTCCAACGTCCCCTATAGCCAAGAGAGTCCACCATTCCTACGCAGGAGCACTACGCCGGGACATGGGTACGTGTAGAGAATTTCTTATGCAGTGTTCCTTAGTTTTTGGCCAACAGCCTTTAACTTTCTTCACGGACCAGTCAAAGATTGCTTGTCTTATAGGGTTACTCAAGGGTAATGCGCGTGCATGGACTTTGGCAGTGTGGGGCAGCCGTTCTTCTGTTAGTCAGAATTACGATAGCTTCATGGCTGAGATGTCGAAGGTGTTTGACCATCCAGTTAAAGAGGGGGATGCCGCTAGGCGGCTTTTGTTACTTCGCCAGGGCTCCCATAGTATGGCCGAATTTTTGATTGACTTGAGTTGTAGCAGCGCATTCCGGCTGGAATGATGTGGCTCACAGGGGGGTTTTTCTTTATGGGCTAAGTGTTTCAGTTAAGGATGAGTTAGCCGCTAAGGATGATACCACCGGATTAGATGAGTTAATTTCCCTGGCCATCCGCTTGGATAATCGTCTTTGTGAGCGAAGCAGGGAGAGAGGTTGCCGTCCCATGTTCCCGGCACTTCCCCGTTCCTCACCTCCACTCCTTCCTCAAGCTGCTCTTCTCCTGTTCCGCGAGGAGTCGCTGAGGAGGAGCCCATGCAGTTGGGCCGTACACACCTAACTTCCACAGAACGTCTCAGACACATCCATCAACTGACTGAGATGCCAACAGTGGTTTATAGTGGAAGCCAGTCATTTAATTGTACAGGAATAAACTGAACTAGTTTTACTTCTCAGTACACTATTTGCAAGCAGTTGCAATGTTCAGACAGCACCACCAAGAAAAACCACAGAATCATTCTTTCAGTGAATGTTTTATGTTCAAGTGACAAAGCCCTCTAGCGGCCATAAGAATTATGACTCTTGTCTATGGGGATCAAAAGTGGGGAATGTTGTTATAGAACGGCACTCTGCAGAGGCAGGAGGTCAAGAGGGATGGAGGGACAACAAAACATCAGAGTAACACCAAATATATAGAGCATCAAACTACTTTTTTTGATAATTACTGCACAATATTTAGATAATTCTTAGTCATTTATAAGCCTCAAATTACATATTTTGGGCCTTCAGATGATTAATTTTTCAGAGCATAAATAAACATCATTAAAGCAATTCTGTAAAGGGATGTCAAAAACAACAAATTGTTTACCATCCAAAATATTAAAGATTAGATAAACATATATCACTCCAAAATAGGAGACGAGAATATCCATGACCTTTCACGGTTTACTTTGCACTACTTCACAGAGCAGCATGTGTGAACAGCCAAAGCCGGCCAGCAAAGAGCAATCGCTGAAACAACAGTCTCAAAACTGCTGAAACCTGCTCTGCACACACACACACACACACACACACACACACACACACACACACACACACACACACACACACACACACACACACAGATATGTAGACTGTTATACTGTATGCAAAGTGTTCCTCTGTTTGACCACATTAAGTCAGCCTTTGGTTCCTGCATACTTATTTTACCCCTCAGTCTGCCTCCCTGCTTCAGTCTCTCTGTACAGCCTTTGCACCTAGCCTCTTCACCCGATGAATCAAGGAACAAACTTCACGAGACATATACAATACATAGGTAGTGGTAGTAACCAAAAGGAAACAAAGAGAAAATGTGGTACTGTCCCTACATGCTGTAACACTCAGCATGCAGTAAGCTCTGCACAGTGCTCACAGAAAGATTTTTCTCTGATACAAATACTGTGTGGATTACCGCTACAGTATAGTACAGTACTTGGCGGAACAAGCTGTAAACACAACTTCAACATATGAAGTTCAATCTTATGAAATTAATCTGGCGAACATGTAAGCAAACTATGCACACATCCCAACACAGAGCAACATTAGTATTCAGTTGGGTTGTGTTTCCCAGCCACCATGTAAATCCTATATTTCTTCTTTTAGCTCAGGTTTGCTCTCCACCAACTCCTGTATCCAGCTCTTTAGCTGCTGCCTGCTCCACTATGTTCACCAGCTTCTCTCTAACACTGTTTGCCTGCTGTTTGCCGCTGAGTGTACGGTGGGTTCATTGAAAGCTGCCTGCTGTTTGCTGCTGGAAATTAGTTTGATGAGACTGGTGTGTATGGGCTTAAAAAAGAAAGAAAAAAACAGTAAGTGAAAGATGCTAAAACACTCCGTAGAGTTGAAGTGGAGGGCAAGATCAGGTGCTAATCTCCTGTGCGTTCATCACTACGAGGAGCACCTTTAACATCGCATGTACTGGAAGCCTGGAACTGCAACACAAAAATGTAAATGCAAACATAATTCCTCCTCTGCTTGACGGCTCAATTTTTGGTGAGAGGTACGGCTATTAGAGATAACAATAACACATTGAGGTTGTTGTGTTTTCTTTTTTGTATTTGAGACATTTTGTCACGACATTTTGTCACAACCTCAGACACAGGGTAGGAGGACTCAAATGCACGACACCAGAAACAGATGTAAAGTGTAAAATAAAATACTTTACTTGCAAAAGGTAGTACAAACTCAAGACAATTTACCAACAATTCCAAAACACTGCTGATACGCTGGTTCATGACACAGAGACATAACAAGACGACCTGACACAAGACAATGAGGGGACACAGGACTGTTTATACATGAGGGGAGTGGGCACAGGTGGAAACTATCAGGGCAGGGGGCAGACGCTGACGACGGCGGGAAAACACACACAGGCAGGAAGTAAAGGGATCAGGGGTGAGGGACAAGAGGTAAGTACAAAATAAAACAGGAAGTGCAATGACAGACAGTGACTGACAGACTGGACGTAAGACACGGGGACTTGACGAATGACAGACAAGACGTGACTAAAACTAAGAATAAACATGAACTATACTAAACATGAACCTGACTAACACACTGAATCTGACCAGGAAATAAAATCTATTATAACTACAACATGAAAACTTTAACAAACTCGACGAGACATGACACTTTTAGAACAGGCGTTGGATAAAGCAACAGCTATAATCATCGTCAGACAAAGATTTCAAAAACCTGAACATTGCGAGCAACTTTTTAAAGGAGTACTTCAGAGAATTATTGCATTCCCATAAAGTTGGGGTTTTACAAGAGACATATTGAATAATCCCAAATCCCACTGGGCCCTAACTCCTTCTGGTTGACATAAATAACTATGCTGTTGATATTATTATGTGCTATGGTATATATCAAATCTGAGCTAAATCAAAATTAAATCTGAGCTGTCTCCGACTGTATCCAAATAGTTGAGAATTGCAATGCATGACATTGTTACAAATTGATCCGTAGCACTTTTGTATCGTACACAGCCGCTGTGTCTGGAAGAACTGTATGTATTTATTTTCCAACTTATTATTTGAGGGTCCAAATCCTCAGTGTGAAATGAATCTATAACTTGCTTTGCCGTTGAGAGATGCATACATAACATGATGATATTTCCCAAGTGTCTGAAATCGTTTCATTGTCTATCGAGGGTTTATTATGTAAGCAGTGGTGAATGAATGAATGAGGTAGTGTTTAAAAAAATATGTATTATTGTCTATAGATAAGGTGAATGTTTTCAAAAACGCTTGTTTATGTTAAAATACATTAATTGAACTCAAGATCTCCCAGCAAAAATGATTTCCATTTACCTTATTGTCATACATCGGGAGACCAATAGACCAATTTTTCCAAATTAAATTTAGAGGTCCACAGTTATGGAATTCGATAAATAAGACACTGAAATTATTATCTCCCTTGCCAGCTTTTAGGACACAGTTAAAGAAATGTATCATTTCATCTTGAACCTGTTGCACATTTTCTTTTTGGTTTGTTTTTTTCTTTTCTTTCTATTCTTTTACCACTGTTTGTGCTTGTTTGTGTGTTTGGGGGGAAATGGATTTTCTTCGTGCTATGTGTTCTTTGTTTGTGCGTACTTTTTGTTTGTTGTGTTTTGTCTTTGATGGGTAATAATGTCCTTTTTTGTAATAGGAGAGGACTCCTATTAGCCTTTCAGGCATCCTTCCTCTCCGCCACTGTAATTACTGTTTTTTTCCTATTGTATGTATAGTGTATCTTCATTAATATGAAAATAACCTAAACTAAACTAAACTAAACTAAACTGATGACACAGCAAACATATCTAGTGTACATATTTATTGAATGGTCTGATATTATATTGATACTGAATTCTAATTTAGAATATCACTACTACAGAAAATATGTTTGTTTCGATCATGTATCTTGTGTGAACTGTGTGAGAGCTTTTTATGAAATGACATCTAAGCCCACAAATATAAAAGGTAAATGTAGTGACTCTAAGTGTTAATAAATAGTGTGTTGGCTAGTTTGGTTGCAAAGTTATGTTAAGCAGATGGACAGGTGACACCATGCCTGGCCCAAACTGCCCCCCCCCCTGCCTTCCTAATCCTCTCCTCTCTCCATTGATTTAAACAAGTTGCTATCTGCACTGGATGGATTAACAGGCCCAAACCCTGATGGTGATTACAAGAAAAGCAATCACTCGCCTTTAATTCTGATAAGGGCACAGGAGTTGGCACGACAGGGGATGGGGGAGGGGTGGAGCGGTAGCCGCTGTGTACAGTTGCCATGGTGACCACATACAAGAGGATAAAGGGCACTGGGGAGTGTTTGCATGTGTATGTGTCTGTGCAGGGCTCACATGTGTACAGCCAGTGCTTCAGAAATGAATTTGAGGTATATGTCATCAGTACACATTTTATCTCTCTCTCTCTCACACACACATACACATACACACACACACACACACACACACACACACACACACACACACACACACGTACAAACTTAACCATTGAGATGTACTTCAAAGTGTTCACGGCCTCTCCACCTGACCAGCACAGCAGCAGGTGTTTGATGACAGTTGCAGGTTATTTGGTCTTTTCTCTGTCGTTTGTGTTATCAGAGCAAATATGCACAGATAATTCAAGGATTTCACAGCAATACCGTCCTGGATTACCCCCCTCAGTACATGTCCTACAGCTTGATCACCTTTCATGAAAAGCAAGCTGGGAGATCATTTACAGAGATAGACAGAATGAGAAAAAGAAAAATTACTTAAGTATAAAGTGGAAAAAGCTGTGGAAAATTGCAGACAATGGCAGGCTCACATGTTTGCAATAGCATCTTCTGTCACTCAGACAGGGAAATGCTGTTGAAAAATGGTGGACTAAAGGCCACAGCCTTTGCAACGGCATTTTGACTCTAAATGTAATTAAGCAAAGGTTCACAGACTCCTGTCCCCTCCTCAGAACAGCTGCACAGAGGCTGGCAGAGTGTTATTGTGGTTTTGATATTTGTTTGTCGGATTTCTTACCTTAGAAAAAGATTATTTCCAGTGTCTAAAGTAAAACTGCCTGTAGTCAAGAACCTGTTTTTTATATACTTTGTTGTCACATTTGTAAGTGCTTCCTGGGGGCTGACAAACTTCGCAAAGATATTAAATCGATAATGAAATTAAACTAAAATGAGGGGAAAGTGACACAATTTGTTTCCTGAATGGTAAATCCATGTCAGTTGTGATATTCCGGCCTTTCTAAACATGTCAACATGAAAGTTGAGGTCACATTTTCTTTGGCTTTAAAAGCAAGTGACCATCCAACCTGATCATGGCGCTGGATGAAAAGTCAGGAGGTCACCAAGGTTGTTACAATTCACCCTGAGGAGAGCCCGAAGGTCTGGACATGGTAGTCCATCCAACATGTGTCGAGACATTGCACTCAAAACCACAAAAAAACGACTTCTTGGTGGTGCTTGATAAAAAGTCAGAGGATCATCAAAGTCATCAGGATTAATGAGGAACCATGACGCCTGTTTCAAACTCTATTCCAATCCATCCCATAGATGTTGAGGTATTTCTCAAATTAGGTCAACTTTGAACTGTTGGTGGTGCAGGAGGGGAAGTAAGGGGACACCCAAGTCCACCAAGTCAGTAGAATCCATCATCTGGGAATTATTAATGTCGCTAAAAAATATCATGTCAATCCATGCAATACTTGTTGCGATATTTCCGTCTGGACCAAAGTGTTGGACTGACCACGTGAGCCACGCTGCTAGCATTACTACAAACCCAGGTTTGTAAGGTAAAGACAGTAACTCTTTACACTGGAGGAAGCTGGAACTTTCTTATATTTTCTACTATTACTTGACAAATGACAAACGTTTCAAGTGCAAATTCACCCAAATTTCGAACCATATTTTCTCCATCCTGTTACTGGTATCTATCCATGCAGATGGTTTTGGTTTTACTTCTTCGGGTTTGGAGATATATCTGTATCTATCCAGCCCGACCATGGAGATTAATTTTGTGGGGTGCTCACTGCATTGGAAAATGACATTCATAACAATAAACAGCAATGTATCCTTCGCTATCCCCGTTACTCAGTGAGCATGTTTCTCAAAAGAGGCGAGCCTGTTGAAGTCATTTCAGTGAACTGACCCTTTGATTGATTATTGAAATGATCATTGATTATTTTTCTATGGATTTATGGGTGACTGTCTCAGCACTCAACATGCTCCAGTGTTGTCTCCAGTGTTTTGTGAGCAGTTAAAGGCTTTCAGTGGCTGCTGACTCCACCGCAGCCCTAATGGCTGAAACCCATCTGATAAAAGGAAAGAACACCCACTCTGTTCTTCCTTCACTACATATCCGCTGCGTTGGCCTGCAATTCAATTTGTCTCTTGGTTCCAGCCATCATTACTGCCAACGGCACATTCATCAAAAGAGATGTGCCTCGCTTTTTGACCCCGCTGCTCTTTATATGATGTGCAGTTGTTAGAAAAACAATCATCTTATCTGCTGCTCCAGGAAGTTCACTGGTACAACCAACATGACACACGGGCACATGTGTGTCTGTCATTACAAATTCAATGACTGCTCCTTTGATCCGTTATTCTTAGTATCATTATATTTCCTGAGCTGAATCAAACAAATGTATTTACATGACAGACAAAGTCCAGATGCAGCGTAGCTACGCTCATAAACAACTATGAGCTCACAGAGACCATCAGGCAACACAAAGAGAACAGCATTCCGTGTGACTCCATGGTTACAGGCTGATGATACAAACAGATAGGTATGCATCTGTTCACCGCTTTTATACACGTTTTATTACACTTGGTTGAGGTGCAAAAAAACAGGTGCCACAACACAGGGCCCTTATTGCATGTCACCTTTCTTCAGCACCAGACATGTACTGTGACACACCAGCAATCAAAACAGCAATGAGATTCCATGTGTTTGATTATTTATCCCAACCTTTAACATCCTCTAAAACAGTCCTCTCCAGTGAAATGACAGCATTCGTCTTTTCTTTGTAACTTTCGTAGGGGTAGGGGTTGTCCTTTAATATCCTGTGGGCTCTTCACAGGCTCCTCACTTCACAGATATCACTGATGCTCTTGGTACCAATGGTGATGTCACCCGCTGCAGAGCCCTGCTGTCCTGGGCACTAAACCTGCCAGTTTGTAATGTCTGGAGTCAGGATGCTTTCTAATGCTCCTCTGTCGAAGTTTTGATAACTTTTCCGTTATTTCTTTGAAAAAATACAGCAATTTCTAATCTTTCTCAACCAGGGTGGAGCTATGTGATGACCATGTCAGGTTGTCTGTGAAGCTGATCCCTCAAAATTGTTCACTTGCTCCAACTCAGATCCATTGATGTAGACCAGGGTGTGTCTTTGCCTCCTTTTTTTAAATCAGCGATCAGCTCTTTGGTTTGGCTGACATTGAGCTGTAGGTTGTTCTCTGAGCACAACAGAGTTCTCTTCATGTCGAGGGCTGCAGTCGTGGGTTTACAGCGTAAAAAATTTGCACATAACCGGATTTTAATTTGCCGTAATGTCAAAGATTTGCTTAAAACAATAGTGGAAACATAGCTAATGTGAACAAATCAGAAGGATCGAATACATCTTTTCCTCCTTCGGTTGGAACTTAAGCGATGCAGTGCTGAATAACTGGCAAAAGGGCTCGATAATACAAACAAAACGACTTAAGATGTAGAGTGTTTGCTGCTTCTGCCTGTAGGAAAGTAGACGTACACTATGACAGGCCATATCTGCATGTCTTTACTGTATAGAGACGCTCAGCATCCGGCTCATTGTGCACTAATGAGGGCTGCAACATGTTGCTTTGGAACACGGTGGGAGGGGGAGCATTCTGTCTGGCTCTTCTTCAAAAGCATACGAGACACCAGAGCCACCGGCGGCAAAAGATGACAGCAGGGGACAAATCCCATTCCAGCTGCCATAACCTGCATCTGTGCTTAACTGGTTCCAGCCAGGGTCACCTCCAGGTTACACACACGGCAAGTCAAGAAAGACATAAGCTCATGAGGCAAAAGGATGTTACATCTCGTTAAGAGGAGGGATTTCCAAAACTCACCAATGTGTATTACAGAATTACCTCGTATGCTGTGGGTTTCGATTCAGAGCCTGTTCAAATGATGCGCACGTGTTGGTAAAAAATATTTGGTCCAGAAGTTACTTAGTGTCATGTCATCTTTTAATTCAGCAGGCCATCTGTCAGTGCTTTCAGAGGGCTTTTCTGACTGTGTAGTGATTTCCTTTTGAACCGAAGTCTGAAAATTCATTGCCAGCTCCACTCACCCCAATGAACGCTCTGTTATGGAGTAACCATATGCCTCGTGTGAGGTTAGTTCTTCACATGTTGCTTGGTACTGTTGGATTTTAATTGTCAGTTATTAGCCACAGAGTGCAGCTCCTACAGCAAGAAGCCACTATTTACCCGCAGCACTGATAACTGGAAAGGGCTCATTTGGTGGAAATGTCTTTGTTTGTTGTAATGCCTGGGGCCTCCCTTCCTGTCGGCCTCCTCCTAATCACCACCTCTGTTTAAACAGTTCAACTCTCTCACCCTCCTCTCTTTCTATTCTACACTCCCTCTTTTCTACCCTCTCTCCTTCTCTGCTTCTTCTTTTCTGCCGAAGATACAGTCACTCCACTCTTGATTTAATACCTGAGGCTTAGTCTTTGTCAGTCAAATAAATTAATAATGAAAATGACTGAATATCTTCTTTTGCGTCTGATTTGACTTGTGTACCTACTTAGTCAAAACTGTAATAACCAAAAAGAAGTAATGTAAATATGTATGTTTCTGCAGTGATAGCTCACCTGTGCTGTTGTTATACAGAAACAGTTTTGGTACTGGTACAAATTTAATTTGTGCAATATTTGAACTAAAAATATTTAGTTATGTCACTTTAATTTCAAAAGCCTAACAGCCTTCTTTTTTTTTTTTTTTTTTGGCACACTCCGTGTTTGTGTCAGCTGGGGGAGCTGATGTTGTTGGTTGTTGTTATGCCGAGGACAGGGGGACTACGTGATTCAAGTTTTGACAGTCTGGTCATTTGTCATCACCACATCGGACCACTGAAAGCCAGACAGCTACTGCTGGCTGGACCCCTCCCTTCTGTAATGGGGGGTAAACACTACTGTAGCCCGTTTGGAAGTGTCTCACCCACTGCCTGGGAGACAGTCCTGAATGCTTCCGAAAATCTCATGGACACGTCTTTGCGTTGCTCTCTATCGGAGGGAAGAACAGACATGCATTTGCCAAACTAGCCAGTTAGTCCCCATCCCATAACATAATGAACTGTTGCTATGGACAGTTCCAACCGTTCCTATGCAGTTCCAACTGTAGAAAGGGAAGCAATGCACTCATTTTTAATTCAATAAAATCTTATTTAAATCAATGTTTTGTGTCAAATTATTGATTTATTTAGTAAGTAGCCACGTAATAAGTGAGATAATGTGCTGCGAGCCAGTCATTATTGTGAAATTAATCCATTCGCCTATTATCCCACACTATAACACATATATATATAGATATATATTATCCTCCTGAAAAACTGAAAAAAATGTGTTATGGCTTATAGTTTCTTACACCTTTAGATGTGGTTTAACTATTAGTTACTGCTTTTAAATGCTTTTGACGGTTAGGATGGATTTTCTTTTCAAAGAAATATGTTATACAAAGCTTTTCCACAGGACAATGTCCTATCAACAAAACATCCTCACAGCGATGGCTCTGCTTCATACATCCTCAAGTTTCTATAATAAAACCTGTAAGTTCTACAGTTCTATAAATGTAAGTCTGTAGTTTAGTTTAAGCCGTTGGAAAGTTTGAGCTGAATTATTGTAGCTAAGGTTGTGGTTCACACTTGGATGCAGGCTGTTCATGAAGGTCCATCCTAATTAAAGTCTGGGAGAACACGGAGCATACAATGAAATAATGTACATGGTACATGGTCACATGGTAAATTCAATCCATTCAATAGATTTTCAAAGTTCAACAATCAGTTTAACAGTATGACATGTCATGTCAAAGAGTCACTAATGCTGCTCTTTTTAACAGAACTACTGTTTCCCTGCTTCTATATTGTTAATTAAACTTCACACTTCCTGCAGATGTTTCACAATAAAAGCCCTAAAGAGAAGAAAGGTACATTAGTTGTGTTCCAACTCCAGACTTAGTAATTCTAAGAAGTATGTTGTGTTTTTACACTGGAAAAGTGAAAGATATAAGCATACACAAAGAGATCTGCTTGATCACATGCACTTTTGTTACACCATCTCTGTATTTAAGGAAATAGCAACAACAAAAATGTGCAAATAAGTGCAGATTAGACTTCTTACTAAAATATGTTGAAAGATACTAAATAATAAAAGAGGGAACATTAGAAATAAAAGCCTGTCTCTAATAATAGCCTGCCTCCTTTCATTTATCCTAAGTTCAGGCTCCTTTGGCTAATAAGAATGATGCATAACTGTTGGGTGGATCGAGAGAGAAAAACCTTCACACAGCCATATGTATCAGGACTTACAAATGAAAATAAAACACGTCGCCATGTTCGCCATTGCCAAAAAGACCCACATTTATCCCTTCCCCCATGTCTCCTTTCAGAGCTGTATTGTAAAAGACAGCAACAGATTTCTCAGTTTACAGCTCATTAATTCTGAGTGGTCACTTCAGAAATGGCAATTATCCATGACAAGGGGAGACAAGAAAAAACACTTTCATTGTGTGCATCAGTCTGACATGGAAAGAGCTTTGTAGGATATATTTAGGACACACACTGAGAAACCAGAAAATATCACCTGTTGGAGGTACTACAAGATTCTAGCAAAACTGTAAAATTTACTTAAACTTACTTATACTTAAAATACTCATACTCATACTAATTTACAAAGTGGTTTATGTGTTGTTGAGACAGTAGGTGGTGTTGTGTTTGATGGTATTAGTTGTTTCTAATATTTTGTCCACCTCATTTACATAAATGGGGAGAAACGACTATAATTACAATCCTCTTCAAAAGTTACAACACGTTTGAATCAACACCGAGTCATAAATGCAGGGTTAAAGAAAGATATCACTCTTTAAATTGTACTTGTTTCTATTTTTTCTGTAACCCTCGGTGTTGAAGGTTCTGTTCAATGAAGTTTGAAAAAACATACATAACACTTTGTCATGTCTCATCGTCGTTTGTTAAAGCTTTCATGTTGTAGTTATAATAGATTTTATTTCCTGGTCAGATTCAGTGTGTTAGTCAGGTTCATGTTTAGTATAGTTCATGTTTATTCTTAGTTTTAGTCACGTCTTGTCTGTCATTCGTCAAGTCCCCGTGTCTTACATCCAGTCTGTCAGTCACTGTCTGTCATTGCACTTCCTGTTTTATTTTGTACTTACCTCTTCTCCCTCACTCCTGATCCCTTTACTTCCTGCCTTTGTGTGTTTTCCCGCCATTGTCAGCGTCTGCCCCGGCCCTGATAGTTTCCACCTGTGCCCACTCCCCTCATGTATAAACAGTCCTGTGTCCCCTCCTTGTCTTGTGTCAGGTCGTCTTGTTATGTCTCTGTGTCATGAACCAGCGTAGCAGCAGTGTTTTGTAATTTTTGCTAAATTGTCTTGAGTTTGTACTACCTTTTGCAAGTAAAGTATTTTATTTTACACTTTACATCTGTTTCTGGTGTCGTACATTTGAGTCCTCCTACCCTGTGTCTGAGGCCCTGACACACTTCTTCCAACCTAAACTGCAGTCAGTGAAGAAGAAGAATTACTTTATTAATCCCCAGGGGGAAGTACATCTTTTTAAAAATCATTTACAGTTAGGTGCCCAGCTCAAGAGCACCTCAGCAGTGCCCAGGAGGTGACCTGGCCTCTTAAAGTCAAGTCCCCAGCTCCTGCCACCTCTGAGTGCCTTCTAAATCAACCCATGTGAGAGTTTGCAAATATGCCACCCTTATGGTTAAGGTTCGGTTTAGTTTGGAGCTTTCAACGATATCACAAAGTGTTAAACAGCGGGGAAACTTGCTCGGTTTGCATGCTCAGCAGCTGATATGATTTCCTCCATATCACTTTAGGACTTTGAATCAAATCTCATTGCTGCCCTTGGAAATACTTTGACAAACAATCTGAACTCAAGGTCCACTTTCTAATTGTTTCCAGAGCTCTCATCCAAGAACTCCTAAAGTGCTATGAAATAGCAGTTACTGAGCCGGCATGTCAACAGATCCATCTTGAAGAAGAGGCTCCAGAAAACGTTGATAGGCTAATAGGTGGTTTTGTCGACTACTATTTTCAAGGTTCAAAATCAGCGTTGATGCTTTACTTATTAGGGGAAAGATCGGGGTCATGGTTAATTGTCTAGACTGCTGGTATGAGTCGCTTGAGATGGCCAACCATTCATCCCAACCTCCTCTCAGAGATGATCGCAGATGTATAGAGGTTGCTTGTCGGAAATGGGCAGTCGAGGGTTGATTTAAGTGTTTCAACAAACAACCAAATCTGTCTTTTTCTAGTGAGAATAGTCTCTATTGACATTAAACCAGACTTGCCACTTTGCAATTTGGTACCCAAAGGTGGCATTGGGAGATAACATAAAACTTTTTTTTTTAAACTCACAAGCCATAAATTATGTAATACGACATAATTAACGTGCTCATTTTGGTGGTGTATTATGTGGTTAATCATTATTTATCTGTCTTGCCTTCTCTGAACAAAGCACCCACTCACTAATGTCTAGAAAATACTTTGGGATTGGGATTGTGGGATCATTTGCATTTATATTTTATTTTGAAGGCTTTTTAGAAGTAATAATAAAGTTAAACTATGCAGTTTTGCTTTTATAATCTGAATAAATCTGCAGCTATTCAGCAGTCAATGTTTTGTTTCATTATTGATATGATTTCCATGCTACTTTAGAAAAGCTATTAGTTTCTTTTGTACATCTATTGGCTGCCAATGCAGTATACACTGTATCTTATTTTTCGAAATATTAAATGCCTTGTGACCAAATTCAATTGAAGTGTATAGATAGCAACGACAAACACCAAAAGGAAGGCTGGGATTCTAGGAGTTAGAGCTCAGTTTGTAGTCCTAAAAGGAAATAATTTATTTAGGCCTTGAATTTTCTTGCCAGGATTCTTTTCCTCCCAAGAGCTTTTCAGTTTATGCCTACATACATTTCACAGTCCATTGTGTCACATTCAATTTACGACAAACTTGAATGTTAAAACTGTGTAATATCAGTTTTTCTATATTTATTGCTTTGTGGCTCAAAGATACAGTATGTTGTTATGTATATAAGACATAAACATCCCAACCATTAGTTGGTCCCAGCTTCTCAAATGTGAGGATTTACTGCCTCATTCTGCACAATTCCATAATGTATTTGAAAAATCTTTAGATTTTTGTACTGTTTGTCATACAAAATCAATTTAAAATCACGTTGGAACTAGTGGCTGGGCTTTAATTATGTGATAATCAGTTAATCAAAAACTAATCAGTACATTAAAAATGAGAAAATAACAATTTGCTCTAATTAAAACCTTTAATATTTTAAGTGTATCATTCACTTTTCAATATAGCAGTCTTAGAAACTTCATGTGGCCAAGTCTGCATATTAAACAGATTCATTTTGAAAATATTCTTTATGCTTTAAGACGACGTGTACATGTCAGATCTTGGTCCACACTAAAACACCTGAACAATACAACAAGCGAGAATTTGCAATAGCTGCCACCATGTGCGTGCACTCTGCTGAGTGCAATGATGCCTCCCACAAGTGTCTACGAGAAACTTTTCATGTGATATGAAAGAGGCTGTGGCTTGAGTAGAGGAGGCCTGGCTAATCCACACCAATGAAAACACACGTCTGCTGAGTGCAACCATGACTCCCAAAAGGGTTGATGACAAACGGTTCACATGTTCGGCCATGTACGTGAATCCGTTTAGAAGGTATGCACCTTTTTGTTTTAGGCCACTCTCACTGCCACACAACCTCATTGCCAATTTGGCACTTGACCCTGCATGCCAAATTGCAATTTGAAAGCTGCCAAAGGGAAGGGACATTTATGTGGACCGACCGACAGAGACACCTATAGGGCTGCTGGTCGAAGCTTAAAAATGCTGAATGTCTTTGTGTGATGAACTGAGCTCTGACATTAGATTGACATTAGAGTCCCTATAGGCCAGCCTCCAGCTGCCAACAACAGGACACGTTATTACCACATCAATCTGCTTGTACAGCCCAGCTCTCCGCCCTGTTATTATCGTTGCAATCTGCATATGTTAATAACAAATTTTCCATCAATCAGTAGATTTTCCGTTGATGCAATACCTGGCACTTAAATAGTGGATCATATAGAAGTCAGTCTTATTGTTCCTCCTCCATAATCAGACTCTGCATTCAGTGAGACCACAAAACCTAAAAGAGCCTCCACACACATCTGATTGAGTTTTTATTCTGCACATGAAGAAATGATATTGAATATTAAGTTCCCAGGCAATGATTTTTTGCTTAAAAAATAACCTGTCAGGAGCCTTCATGATCGGATTGTTTCTCCTAATTTAGAAGGAAAGCTCTCAACACTTACAGGGCAATGTTTGGCTCCCTCTAATGAACCTACCACAAGGGTTATAGTGATCCGAGTAACTGTGAGTGAGTATAACGTTTTCCCGTCTCAAGATGACAAAAATGATCTGATGGGGGCAGCCTGGTTCTACTCCTCTGGATCACTGTCCACAATCTGACATTTTTATTGATTCCAATGGTCTGGTGTTGAGTAAACTGATCACCAAGCCAATCAGAGCTTTGTAGGAGGTATGTCATCTTCCCTGTTCCAGAGCCTTACTGCTGTTCGTTGACTTGCCGACATAACTCTTAAATCAGCATATTTCTTTGATCGACAAACGTTCACTGCTCGTACAATCCAACACCACAGTTTCTACAAGAACTGAAGATAGCACCAACTGGATGGATGCATCAGCCACAACTGATTGGTTAGGAGAAACTAACATCCCCTCACACAAAACAAAACAGCTTCTGAACACGATGTTAGTCTGAATTATGAAAGGAAATCAAATGACAATTCAATCTGCATATCAAGCTAATTTTGGAGTTATTAAATGAAAGAAGACACATGGTAAAACAACTGTCTTGATCTGCTCCTCAAAAATGATGTTTTAGAAATACACAAGTGAAGGGGAAAGATGAAGAGACATGTCACACACACATTCCAAGATGCAAGGTGCATACAGTTGGGAACTAACCTGGCAGGCGTTGTAGAGCAGCTGGTGCTCAAACTTCTTGATGCCCAGAATCTGCTGGAACATCTCGTACAGCTGGTCCTTGCTGAGGATGAGCTCGGAGGCGGCGCTGGCCGTCATTCTCTGCTGATGCTTCCTGGGGTCCTCTTCACCTCGGTAAATGGTGTCAAACTTGGCAATCCAAGAGCTCAGCACTGTTTCTTTGCTCAGGCCGTCGATCTCGGGCAGGCTGCGCACCCGCTTCTCTATGTGCTTCTTAAAAACCTCCCGAGAGTCGCTGGCCGAGCAGCCGCCGCTCTGCACCATCCGGGACACGCGATCACTTTTCAGGAAGACCTGCAATCAATTTGGTAATTGACAGATTTGTTGAGTTTTTGTTTTTTTTGCCAAACAATTTCTGATTTATATGTACTTTATACATAACAAACTCATGAGGAAGGTTGGCTCCATTCTGAGGGCGGATGCTGGGAGAAGGATGCTGCATGCCTTTCTGGAAGAACACAGTAACACCTTCAGCAACAGACTGATGCCACCAAGCTGCACCAGTGAGCGAGTTCCACCCTCACAGTGGCCATCAGCCTGCACTACTCCTCTCCAACTGACAGCAGCTACTATCATTTCTCACTCTGCTGCTGTTCCTACTCCTCCTCGGCTGCTTGTCTCCCACTCATGCTCTCAGTGCTATGCACCCCTTAACACACTTATACATATTTCCCATTCATACTCTACTTGAAATTCAAACACTTGTAATTTGTGACGTTTGTAACTTAGTAACACTGATGCATCTTACAGCAGTTATAAATGTATTGTGGTATATACCAGTACAGTACCCTGCGCTACCATTTATGCACATCATCATCATTTGTATCTCCCTTTATTGTATGTACATATTTATTTTTTCCCCCTGTATTTTATTTGACTACATATGTACATATACTACAATGCATATCTAATATGTATATATTTATTGTACTATGTGTACTAAGCATCCTGAACATCTTGGTTTGAGTTGTGAGTTGAGAGATGTGTCATAAGTGCTACCTCCCTGTACAGCAGAGGGCACATGTTCAACAGACACATGTACAATGACATGGCAGTAGAAAACTGCTGACAGTGAGGTATGTGGATTTACACAAATCACAGAGAAAGACTTTTTTTTAATGTCATTTTTCAATGCTGTGAAAAGAAAAACTGAAATTCCATTCACCCCCATCGCATTGAGAAATCCCAGAGACAGATATCTTAAAACTGTCTGCATTGCACCACTAAGTGAGTAAGTTCTTTTTTTTACTAAAAAAACTACTTACTTACGTACTTACATATTTACTTCTAATAGCCATCCTTTACATTAACCTCTATTTCTATTTCTCACAAAATAAAGATGATTCATACTTGAAAGACTGTAGCTCGTGATTGATTGGTGCTAAATTCCTGTCACACATCGTCGACACTGTCAGGCTCTTTGTAACCCTTTGTCTCTGTTTTCCTCTATCGTTCTATTCCTGTCTCTCTCTCTCCCTCTCCCTGTCTGCCTGCGTCAGTTTTAGCCTGAAGCTGAAGCCGAGCTGAGAGCTTTGGGTTTTAATTTAATTGGATAACCTGTGCCACCAGCTTCATCTATTAAATATCACACCTTTCTCATTTGGCTTACTGACGCTGCCACATTAACTGATAAAAAAGTGCCAGTCAATGTGCCGCACCAGGTCGACAGATACACGCCCTTGTTGATTCTATAGCGTCCAACAGCACCCTCAAAGATCCAGACGTCTTCCTTTGTAACAAAAGCCTTTAGAAATCACACGTAGTGAGTAAACAATTAGGATTTATGAACCAGATTGAGTTTTTTAAAAGAAACATCATCGTCGAACTTGGAGGAAATCTGTCCGAGTATGTGAAGTGCATTCACAACAGGCTTGTAGAGCATACGTGGGAAACTATTTGTCAAAAGTTTACTTTTAAAGAGCTGTATGAATAGTGTAACAATTCACATTCTGTTATACTTACCGCGGTATGAGGATATACTGAGTAAACATATGCCTTTATTTTGTTGGGGACCATACGTATCTACGCATTGTGACATAAGGATATTGAAACTGCTTTAAAGAGGTAATTATTTAACTTCATGATCATTTTTGGAGGATGTAGTTTGTGTATTGCACTATACTGACTGTTTCTACTGTTTTTATTATTTTGTCCACCACAGTGATATCAATGAGGGTAGTCCAAACAACTAAAACTACAACTCTCAGTGTGTCCCATTTATAGACAGACCTCAGGATAACATCTACAACTCAACAGCAGCACAAACTGCAGCCTCCAAAAGGACCTGTTAAATCGACCCTCTACACAACCCTGTCTCCTGGAAAGTAGTTTTTTCCCCCCTAATATCTTCTCTTTATTATGATTATTTTCACTTGCAACTTGTGCTCTTGTCCTGGACACCCTCGCAGGGAGGTGGTCGGGTGAGTGGTGGGCAGTGTGTGTCCCACTTGTGGTAGAGGTTAGGCTACAAAAACACTTGGTTGAGGTTAGGGAGAGATTAGGGTTTCCTACAGGAACAGTGAACACGTCATGCGTCTTGTCACCGAGGTTTTTCAACCAAGACCACCGTTTTTCCTCAACCTCAACCAAGTGCTTATTCGTTGGTGGTGGTGTCAGAGAGGAGGATGCTGTGCAAGCTGCGGAGCATCCTGGACAATGACTCTCACCCTCTCCACCATGTGCTGTCCTCATACGGGAGCACCTTCAGCAACAGACTTACACCACCACGATGCACCACAGAGCGCCACAGGAAGTCCTTTCTCCCTGTGGCAAGAAGACTTTACAACACATCCACCTCAGGTCGTGAGATGGACAGAGGAGACACACACACCTCTCTCTCTTTCTCCTCTCTTTATCTTCATCATCTTCATTCTTTATATTCTTTATATTTAGGTTCATATGTAGCTTACTCCGCTCTTCATACTTAGTTTGGTAATTCTTATTTTTTTTACTTTGCCAAATACTGCACCTTACCTCATGTTGTTGAATATTGCACCTTAATATAGCCCCTTACCCCATCTCAGCTCATCTTGTTTTTAAATGTTCTACATATTGTTTTTTATTATATTGTATAAAACATTTTGCACTATTTGTACATTTTTGTAAATGTTTGCATCTTATACTGTCTCCTACTGTGTATTGCAACTGTTGCGCAACAATTTCCCTCGGGATGAATAAAGTTCTATCTTATCTTATCTTATCTTTTCTTGCCTAAACGTGTGAAAGGTGTAGTTGTAAATGAACAGTGGAATCCAGACTGTTACGATGGGAGATCCACAGAAGGAGATGCTGGCTCTTCCTTCGTCACATTTTATTTCCCTCGGCTATTCTTGGTAGATCCAGCCCACTGAATCCTGGTCGTCTGGGAGCATATTATTAAGATTGCCCCGGGGAGCTCAGTGCATGCTCTGCATCATTTATCAGAGCCAAGACAAGTTACCTCCACTGAGGTTTAGACACTTCTCTCCCCGTTATTAGTTTTCCTACTTGGACGGATTCATTTGAAACAAGAAGAGGCAAAAGGTAGTTTAGATACCTGAAATGCAATAAAGATTGCAGACATTTCCTATTTGTAAATAACGATATAGACTGAACAGCGAGTATTTAACTGATTCTACAGAGAAAGTGTCTTTTTGTGTTGTCTACAGGGAGGTCAGAAGTCACATACAGGCCAGGTTAATGTCTTGCCAAACACAGCAGCATAAAATACACATGTGAATATATATGCATTCAATTAACCTGATTCATACCAGTGCTAAAACTTACTACATTCATTATTATTAATTAGAATGAAATATCAATGTAACAGATAATACAGACTCACGTCATAGTAGCTCTGGACAGCGTTGATGAAGGCCTCATCCGCCACGATCTGGGTTTCTCCGTTGAGGAAGGCCTGGAAACGCTCTTTGACCGTTTGCAGCTGCAGCTTACTGATCTGAAGGAGACATTAGAAAACAGGAGTGAGAGAAGATATTATCATTTACGAAAACCACAATTAAAACTTTTAAAAAAGTCCAATTTCCTGAAAAAAAATAAAAGAATTAAATACATTTTGTTTTTGTTTATTTTTTACTGTGTTGAAAATCCAATCCTCTTGATGTCTAAAGGGCCTGATTGCCAAACCAAAAGAACATGAAACCGTTGTCTTAGGCTCATAGCACACAGAAAGAACCTTTGATGGTGTGGATTCAAGCCACCAAACGAGAGAGCAACTTGGAGGAACAGGAAGATTAACATGAGAAGTAATGGTTTGACGGCAGATGTCAGGCCCTAAAATGTTTCAGATATCTGAATGAGGAAGCCTCAGAGTGGAACTAGCTTTTAGCATCTAGTCAGAGACAGGTAAGACAGCTCACATTGTCACATTGTCACTGTGTGTTTAGGGTGGTTTATTGAATAGTGCGATAAAAGGCTCTACGCTCAACACTGGTGAGAATACAAACAACATGAGAATATTTCGAGTGGGACTTGATGCCAGCTGATACAGACGGATGGCTTTAGATGGAAACGTTCTTATGCTTATAAAACAGACATGTCTCTTTTCATGATCACCTGGAGCTGATAAACAATACTTTATGTGAATTATGCCTTGACATTGGTTCTTATGAGCAAAGTTTTGCCTGTAAATGCAGGGATTAAATATTATGGGATTTAACTCTAGCATATGATGTTGTAGCACTTTACTTAAAGCACCTTTTTAGCATTATAAGCACTTTATAAACATTTGATGGAGGTTTATAAGACACTGTAATGTAGTTGTAAGCATATATGTTTTTTTTTGTAGATGTCTTGTAATGTACAGTATTTCTCAATAATCATAACTTCTCTTATGAAGACGTATTTCATATCATTACAACAGTGTTTTGCTGTGTGGTCAGTCCTCTTATAGTTTTCACTGAACACAGGAGCTGCATGAAGAGGAACCACTCCTTTTCCAAGACATTTCCAATGAAATGCAAAATCACATTTTATCCATGTTTTTTCAAGTCAGTGAAGTGATTGGGCTCAGTCAAAGAGGTGGTATGGTCAATTTTCTCAAAAAAAAAAAGAGAGAAACTTTATCTCAAAAGTTGATGTCACAGTGGGCATGAATGAGGACTGCTCAATTAATTAGTAAGTGGTGTTTTATGAATTCTTAAATATTTCCAAATCTCTTGTGGTTGTATAATGAATCTCCAAGCTTTTTTTGTTTGTTACATTTTTAAGATACTTGCAATGTGTATATTCTGGTTATATACATATTTGTAAAGTGATTTTAAAATATGTCACATTATATCGGCACATGTCGGGTTGAGACATCCTTTACCAGCTTTAGTAATGCTTGACTGATATGCAAGTATATGTATCGGATTAATTGTCTTTTATATATACAGTATATATATATATATATATATATATATATGTTTTTGCTTTATAACCAACCCCAATAAAATCTTCTCAATGTGTTGTACTGTGACGGCGACAAGCAAACGAGTTGGTCTGACAATAAAGTCAACAAGAGTTTTGACCTCTGCAGACTTCTTCCCTTCTCCACGCACCCTGGAAGGTGGAGTTGTGCGAGAAACCCCTACTGTGCTTCTATAAAGGTGAAAACGTGTCAAAACACACCTGAAATGTCTAGCGAGATTCATTTGAAGCAGTTGGCTACAGAGATGCCCAAAAGATAACTATAGCTAGCATTAACTGTGAAACAAACTGTAGCGTCCTGCTTACAAAGGCTGCTCTAGTGAGAGGAGCCAGCAGCACTGCTGACTGCATTACAAATCCGACAGCAGAACCCCAAGCCACCAACGGGGGTCCCTGCGGACCCCAGAGCTACACTTTTGGGCATATCTCACAGGTGCTTTATTCTCTCAGTCCAATTTGCCATGACGTTGTCATTTAATGTGTTCCTGATGACTTCATGTTATTGTTTTCTGTGTCTAATTTCTTTTTAAATACCAATGTATTGGGGTCCTGGGCGTTCGCAGTGAAAAGCCCTGCTCTGTAGTTTTAATAGATGGAACTATTTATTGAGTTCATGTTTGCCATGGGTCCCAATTTAAAGTATCACACACTATCAGGGGGTAGGGGCACTTGTCAGCCATTTTAAAGGAGACACACAGTTACAGCACACACAGATTTCCTCACGTAGTCTGTCTATTTCCATTTGACACAATATACAAATGGACTGTAACCTTCCAAAAATACCAAAAAAAAAATTGTTTGTATTTTCTGTTGATGTTAATTACCTAACAAATAATGTTTTGAGAAGAAATAAGTTAACATGTTGCTTTGATGGTTGTTTCTTACAGTAGTTTATTCTTGTTAATAATGTTTTTAGGATAAAGGTTAAGGATGCTCTCTGTCGTGGTGCAGCTGCGCCTCTCCCTCGTCCCCAGTGTCTCTTGTGTCTCCAGTTCTCCTCTGTCTGTCTCTCTCTATCTCTGTCTGTGTGTGTGTGTGTTGGCGTGGGTGTGGCTCCTCCAGCCACTCTGTTACAAGCTGCACACCTGCAAACCTTCACTAATCCAGCTCCTGCACTTTATAGACCCCGGCTCAACACTCCAGTCTTCTCCAGTTCACCAACGAGCTCCATTCTCCTCCTGTGCTCTCCGGCTGCCCAGCACCTCTCCAGTCTGCTTCCCAGCCAACAGCTCTGCTCTCTTTGCCCACCCCACTCCACTGCCAACACCGGATCATCTTTCGAAACTCTCACCGCACTCACTTCTGAAATGAAGCTGTTTTTGCAAACCTCTGTCCGAACTCTGCTTTTGGGTCCAAAACGTTGGATCAATGTGCACAACACACTCTGAGTTTCTATAAAAGCATAATAGTACCTAAAATCTCCAACTTATGTCCAAAACATTAACGTCTTCACATGTAAGTTAAAACAAACAAACATGACAGAAAATGAATTATAGTCCAAGAGGAGATGGCAGTATCGTTCCTATTACTACTGTGTATGTCTGTGGACAATGTGCACCGTGTACGTGTAGCTGACAGCTGTAGTATTAAACATTAAGTGCAATGGTGTCTCAGAGTGTCTTTATATTGTTGGTATTAGGTGGAAAATTACAAATCTACTGTATACTTATTTCACTTTTCTTACTAAGCCTTACTATCACATCACCAATGAAACTTTTAGTAAGCAATCACGTGACTGTTCATGGCTTCTGACCGTCTTCAGTTCAGTCTGGGATCTCTATGTTCTGTTGCTGGTTCAAACTGTTCTGCTCACTTAAGTGCAAAACTAGGCCTACAGCGTATGAGCCCAGTTTAATATGTGTCACCTAGATACGGGTGAGGAAAAAGGTGAAGCTTTAAATAAAGAGACAAAACTTGCTGATATTAAAGAGCGTGTTTTTAGAGGTAAATATTCTGCTGGAGAAACACTATTCATAAGTTCTAATTACATTTAAGTACCAAACTGCATTGTGCTTTGGCTTTTATTTTGAAATATCTGTTTTTGGAACTCCAGTGTCCGAGAGGTTGGCTGTCACTGTGTGATGTTCCCAGTTACAGCATACAATCTAACCATAGACACAGACATACAATGACATTCCTACATGTGCACGCTGTGAGGTTTTATAATTGAAGTAACCCAATAAAACATTAGTTAATACAGTATGAATGTTCAATCGTACTGAATGTTCAATCGTCCTTCAACAAAGGCAACGCACGACAATGAAAGGACCAATAAGAACGTCCCTCCCTGCTCGAAGACCCCACACCCATTGGCCTGTTTCCGTCCGCAGCCCTGGCAACCGTTACCATGGCCACTGCAGCAGAGGAAGCAGTTTGAGATTACAGCTTCCATAAAGGGGGTCAAAGTTCACAGTTCAGATTAACTACAGTATAGCCAGCTGTTCTGCGGCTGTTTATCCATAATACATCAGTGCATGGCTAAATATTAAGAGGGGGTCAGCAGGAAATATGTGCAGCTGCTGAGTATAGATCAGTGTGTTGTCTTACTTGGTTTAGCTTCTCCTTCAGATTTGTCTTTTACTAAAAGACGTAATACTATATATCTTGAAAACTCTAGCAGCACAACACATTTGCAGATACTGACTCCCGCAAGAACTTTAACCTTTTTTTAAAACCTGAACAGGGAAACTTCCTGCTGGCATAGCTGGTGGTGCACAACGTGTAACCAGGATGTACTTTATTTTAACATATTTCCTCTCTTGAGTTTGCATCATTTTCAAAAGTAGGGACAAAATAACCTTAACAGGGAAAGGCCTCCGATCAGCACCAAGTGAGAGACAAGTCCAGTCCACCTCAGATTCAGTTCCCAGTGTCCTTCATATTCAACCTGTCCTCAAGTACATGCTCAGGCTTTGTACACTCCATCAATCCTATCCTCTGCCCAACAAGGTTTTCCAGCACGACCTCGCACACACACTGGAGGGAAATGTAAACATAGGTCATTTTAAATGTTCCTGCGGAGGACCGTCTCGAAAAAGGTCTACCGTGTCATGTGTAATAGGGTGCTGTTTTATGTAAGTAAGGTTTCCCCCAAGCATAATGATTTGTGATTGTGGTGTTTTCTGAGGTGCACTATACGAGCCTGTGACTCTGTGACAGACGGTCCCTCTCGGTCAGTTGGCCTCAGTTAGCTATGTAGGCACAAGTTACCATTAGTGACTTATTATTTGTATCAGTGTGTGAGAAACAGTGTGCATGTGTGTGTGTGAGAGAGAGAGAGAGAGAGAGAGAGAGAGAGAGAGAGAGAGAGAGAG
>CALSCE010010661.1:2033236-2053068 GCA_943593645.1 Bovichtus variegatus
GAGAGAGAGAGAGAGAGAGAGAGAGAGAGAGAGAGAGAGAGAGAGAGAGAGAGTGAGAGAGAGAGAGAGACGGACATGCACAACTACTTCTTCCTCCCATTGGTTCTCAATGTGAGGTTCAGGCTCTCAGCCAGGATATCTCCCCAACATAATGCATAACAAAGCATTAACTCACTTTACTTCCATGCTAATTTACAGAGGAAATCTTCTCTTTTGAATGCAACGCAACTCAGAAAACCTTGGTTTCCTGTAATGATACATTAAAATGTATGCTTGTGTCTGTCACAAAGTAACAGAAGTTCTTCTTTGACAGGGCTCAACATCTAACAAACAATGCACATTTAAGACACATTTCAGAACACAGACACACACATAAACTCGGACAGTGTTAAGATGTCAGGGTAAAGTACCTGTTTTAATCACCACTTCTACAATCCATTTGGAGCTTCCTCAATGCTTTCGCAAATAAATGACAGTATGCTGTGCTCGCACTGACAATTCGATATGACAGCTTTCTGTCTAAGCCTAAGGTATACAGATAGAAGATGTCTGACACTAAACATAATCATAACTTCCTATCAGACAAACTTGGGATTTTATGCTGAATAAATATATTTGAAGAAGCAAGTTAGCATCTGAGATTTACGTTCAGACAAAGCAACAAAGGTTTTGTCGTAAAATTAACTGGAAACTGTGCACGTGCTTGGCTCACAGGCGTCATTCACACTCATGCAGTGGTTAACATCAGAAGTTGCAAGCCAATGTCAAACACCTTACCTGTTTTAACCTGGTGACGAATATAATCAGCAAGATAATATCATTCACTTCCTAAACAGCTGAGTGATCATCAAAAATCAGCAGCAGCTGAGTCAACAAGCTCGTCGGCCTCAAACAAACTCTTTTCCTCTGCTGATGTGATTTTGCTTCATAAACACTTATTCTGTCTAGGAAGTGCAAGTGCTTCTTGTTGAGGTTTTCTTTTCTCCGATAGAAAGCAGACAAAATGTTGCCAAACAGGTTGTTCCAGAGAAGATGTTGTCAAACTCTGAGGCTAACATACTGTGTGTGAGGTTAAAAGGACAGCAGCAGCTATCAGACCAAACCGATCCAATTTGGAGAGCGAAACGAGTCATTTCGCAGGTGTTGTGACGCTCAAAACAATAGCTGTAGCGCCAGAACAGGCTACGCCGGAGCTTATGATGTAAACACAGGTTAATCAGCCCAGCACGCTGTCACACGCACAGCCGCTAAAGACACACACAGGGCGGTAAGAGCGTAATGGATTTTTTGACAGTCCACCGGCCCAATGATGAAGACAAATCCCAAACACAAAAAGGTGGAAAACTGTTGAATGATCTGACTCAACAATCCAGTATCCAGTTCAGTCTTTTCAGCAACTACTTTGTAACATGTATAATCTGTTTAGAAACAAATCTCTGATATAAAATGTGGCTTTTAGAAAAGCAAAAATATCATCTTTTAGCAAATAGTTTTGGTTTTACAACCCAACACTTCTCTAATCAACCTCATTTACAACAAACAGCTGTGCAGCAAAATACATGAATCAGACAGAAAACGTTACGCTCGCTGGTGAACATAGTGGAGCATTTAGAGACATATTTCCTATTTTTCAAAATTGTTGGGGACCAAACCAGCGCTACAAAGACAGTGAATATTGGACTTAGATTTTCTGGGTGGCCAGAAACACAACTCCAAACAGGTGCTAATGTTTGTTGGAAAGTGTTTGCCATAATGTGATAATGTGTCATGGTCGTGTTAACAACTTGCTGTGTTGCCACCGAGTGGCCAAAAATCAATTAATGCTGCTTTAATGCTACCTACTTAGCAATGTGTGCATTTATGTTTGACACAGAAACGTTGTTGATGGGAGCAGAATGTTCTTGATTCCTTTATTGAGTGTAAGGCCTGCTATTTTGTTTAATTAAGATTAGCAGGGAAGCCATTAGCGCTGTGATCGATTGTGTTATTGAACTCATAAGCTTATGAGAGCTCATCATCAAATATACAGACTGAAGGGATGTTCTATGTTTTAGGGTTTTTATCATCATCATATGCAGTATCTTGAGTGCATGTTTAATAGTATAATGTCACACAAAGTTGTAGCCTACGTAGAGCACTTTATATCAAAAAGCATTTCCCCCTCAGAGCAACCACAGTTGGGCTCTTCTGACGATATCGTTCCACTCCAGTTGTGCATGTTAAGAGGCATCTGGTAATGTAACGCTCTGTTACCATTGCCACTCCGGGGAGAAGATGACAGATAGAGAAAAAGGGGGGAGAAAAAAAAGAAAGGAGAAAAGACAGGACCATTCCCTGTATAACAGAGAGATGAGAAAGGGACACCAAAAGGAAAGAAGGTAAGGAATGCAGAATTGAACAGAGGGAAAATCTGGAAAGGAAACATGAGACACCTTGAAAGATAAAGAGGGAAAGATGCATGTTGTATATTTAGAGGGCCATTTTTGAAGCGATGCAAAACTGTGCATATTCATTAGAAACACATGTATAGAGATACAACATTGCTAGTCAACCCTGTTTTCTGCATTTGGCCACAAGTTAGCATCACCAGCTCACCTTCTGTCCTCTCTTACAATCTGATCATGTGGCCGGTGGTCATACACTTTACACCTCCATGACGAGGAAAGTTTTTAACACAACGTTTTTTAAATTGTGAAGAGTTTTTACAACAGTAAAATGTGAACAAATGTAACATTTGATGAATGGACAGAAGCACATGGGCAGTTTGTGTAAAAGCAATGAAAAGTTTGACCGTTTTTGGCCACATTGACTTGTGTTGTGCTGACTGTGTGAACGGTGTTGAAAAAGTGGGCTCAGTATTGAGAAATGTGCGTTACGAAATGTAAAAAAGAAACTGTAACATGTCGAAGGTTAGCTGTGGTAGCACCTGTCCTTCTTCTTTTCTGCCTTCAGGAAATGCTTGAAAATCTAAAACTCCAATTTGCTGCACAGACAGACAGACAGACGATGCTATCTATCTGCCAGTAATTGCTGCAGTGAGTGTGGCTGCTAGAGTGGAGCTGGCCCACACGTGGCTGAGCTCACACTGACATCACACCTGGAAGCTGTGTGTATTTTAGGAGCTTATTCACTTTGCCAGGTAAATTTGACTTAGCAGTCTGATAGTTATCTTTAAAACAATCCTCTGAGGGCTGAGATGATTGTTTCTGACAGGAGTCTTTTCCGAGGACGCTCTTAGAAATCATTTATTGTAAATTAAAGCACAGTCTGGGCCAAGCTCACACGCAGGTCGGAGTCAAGTGCCTCTTGGAAATAAACTTGTAATACTTGTTGATGACTTGCTGACACTTGAAAGTGGCCTTCTTCACATCCATTGGCTGACCAGGCAGTGTTTCAGACTTGCTTCACCATGCAACACCACCTCTTTTAAGGTGTCATAGTGCAGCTCGGCAAGAACAGGGCCGTAAACCCTGCCGTCAAATCCACATCAGAAATGCATGCTATCATGACACGGCTCACTGTTGACGTCATAATGGGACTATTGGAGGATTATCAACAACCGGCTGACTCCTTCATACATTAATTAATCTGCATCTAGATGTGGACATGTTCAGCTCTTTTTGCTGGTGAATCAGTTTTGAATATTACAGGAAGGAAGGGTGAGCGAGAAAGCATAAAAAGTATATTGCGTTAGGGTTGTACGTGACACAGAAGTCCCTAACCCTGAGGAGTCATGGGTCAGTGTGAGTTCGTACAGCTGACAAAAAACTAAATGCAAAGACATATGTCAAAGACCCTGTTGGATCTTCCAGCTCCGGTGTTTTATTTGCTCTTGCACGCCAATTAGCTTGCTGTGCTAACCTCATTCTGCTAACGGCTAAGTCCTAAAGAGGGTTTTGTGAATTTATAAAGATATGTAGACAAGCTTTGTGTTACAGTAACAGTTTTGAACCACTGGGCCTCTTCACAGTCTCCACACATTCTTCTCTCCAGTTCTGCAGTGAACTGATAAAGATTATTCATGTGACTGTGGTTGTATGTTGTTGTTTTGTTCACTGATCCAATCTGCTTATTCGCAGTATTTCATAGATCTCATTTTTTTGGAGCATAAGAGAAGATGATTTATACATTGGAAATGTATTATAGTGATCTCAATGACGTCAACAAGATGTGCATATAATGTCTGTTTGTGCTGCTGTGACCTTTACATTAATCTGATGGCATTTCATTCACACTTGTCCCGTGTTGAAAATGCGTTGAAATGTTACTACTGTAGGTCCCACCGAGTAGGATTGCTGTCATTATTCAGCCACCAGCAACACTGAAGACGGGCACTTCTTCAGCTATCTCTGCTCATGTTGCAGTTGTCGATGTCTTGGGGACATGACCACACACGGCAAAACTAAACTATATCAACATTTGATGCAATTTACTTAAAGTATCTGCATGGATATAATTTTTTTTTTAAAAATATTATGGTTGAATTAAGAATTATGAATCAAAGCACAATTTTCAAAGTGAATCTAAAAACAAAAAGCTATTGATCACACTTAAATTGAACTGCTAACCACTAAACTGTGAATTGAGTTGAAGCACTATTAAGCCAATTTCACACCCCTTTAGTGTTTTCAGCCTCATAATTTGATCAGTTTTGAAAATTCCTTCAGATTCTTGCTCACGGAATACCAAGACAACATGTGGATGAAAGGCAATCAAGCATTTCAGTTTTGGACAAATGCATGGCATAATGACCTGTGCATTAAGAATCCAATGAAGCATGAGCACATGGACACTTGTGCTATCGGCGACCTTAGTATTGACATTAACCCTTTCTCCCTTCTGCAGCAGGGAACATGCTCGAGCTCCCTAGTGGTGACATAACATCAAATGGATGGGTAATCCCAGATTACACACTGCAGCAGACCAACAAAGGATTGAGAAAGTGTTCATCAGCGCGAGAGCTGCTATTCACACGCTCACACGAGGCTTTCACATGAATACAGGGCAGTGGCAAATGCTTGATGTGAACTGTGCCTCCTCCCCAAAGCTGTGCCCTCAACACTTCTGAAACACATCCGAAAATATAGAAAAACTGCAAAACCACAAGCATGCTTTTAAATGTTTCATGTTTCAACTAAATATCTGCACTTTTCTCAAACCTCTCCTCAGAGCAATGACATTGTGACTGTGAGTGTATGGACGCTGTACAGAGACAAATCTTTAAAAACAGGCCACCCACTCATTGCTGGCACAGGATCAGCGGCTAGCAAGTCGTTCTGTCAAAAGTTGGACTGCGACCAGCTTCTCCTCACTGGCCATCAGGCGTCTAATGTCAAAACATACTGTACTTTCCTCATTCAGTGGCATTAAATGAACCTTCTGTGAGAAGTTTCTTGAGCTGCTCATACTATGAGACAAAATGTAGAGCTTTCACTTCAGATACATTTCACTAGTCTTGCATTGGCAGATCAGGAATTACTGCAAGGAGTCATCAGTAAATAGACGCACAGACAGTTTGTAAATCTGCCTTTGTGTCAGTTAGTCTTCTGCTCTCTAGACTCCTGAGCATCCTGCTTCATGGTCTTTTCTTCAGCTAATGCAAAGCACTTTGACAGATGTCTGAGCAGCCTGGGCGATAGCTCACCTGGTAGAGCGGGCAGCCCATGTACTAAGGCTGAGTGCTTACAGTTCTTACCGGTCGAATCCCACCTGCCGACCTTTGCTGCATGTCTACATTAGAGACAGTCTGTTTCAATTTTCTCTTAATACCAACTCAATAATTCCTCCGTGTGCACCTGTTGTCTTTCAGGTTATTTAGAATAATGTACATTATAAAACTACACAACAACGGGTTCATTGACTCTTTTTTTAATAGAAATTCTGTCCATACTCATTAATTCCAGTCAGTTTTAAGTTGTAGTTTTTTTTTTTTTTTTTCCACCATTTCACCATTAGCCTAATGGTGATTAAAAGAAAATATAATAGCACATTTTTCTTCTCAACTCCAAAAGGTTTGAGTGAAATGTACTCACACGTTTGTTTGAGCAGTAACAGCTAATGCAAAAGCCACACATCCATTCAATGTTAAGGATCAAAATAGGCTGTTGTCACTCGATTATTATTATACGATTGGAACATTTCCTCACCGTTCCATCCCTACTAGTATGATAATAGCGTTCTTGGTATGATGTCACTGGCGTTGTACAGTTGTGGAGAACATTCCGGTCAGTTGTCTGAGAGTCCATGGACTTGTCGTGCTAATTGCCCTGTGGCCTTGCAGACGACGATGATGAGTATCATATTAGAGTCTCAATAGATTAGATTGGTATGATGACTCACCCCCAGCCTAATTACGCCGCACTCATTGCTTTCTAAAAGTGGATGTGTCAAAGTGAAGCATGTGGTGTGCTTTCATGTATGTGCCGTGTGTGTGTTTAGCTGTGTGGGTGTGTGTTTGTACATGAACACAACAGGCCAACTGACAAGACTTTTATCATCATTAGCAGACTACATGCTGTCCTCTTGAATTATACACACACTATTGATCTGCTTCTACAACCAGAGTGCCAAGTTCTTCAATACTGATGCTACTACTAATATTTATAATTATTATTAGGTCTTTTGTGGGTCCAGGGCCAAATTAACTCCCTGCATTTCAACAAGATCCTCGTCGCACTGTTCGGTGAAATATTAAAAGGGTTGAAAAATAAAAGTAATAGGCTTCAACTTGTACCTGTAAAAGTGGGAAAGGAACGTCACCCCACAGCGCCCATCACCCCCCCCCCCCCCCACACCACACACACACACACACACACACACACACACACACACACACACACCCTGACAACGCAACAACAAGTAACGGCCATGCTGGGTTGCATGGAGATCATCCCAAAAAAAAACTTAAACCAGAAAAGTGAACATGCTGATATTTTTGCGCTTTAATCTATCTTGAAAAGGACCGAGGTTTGGCACGTCTCACTCTCTGGGCACAACTGTTTGATGACAGAAAAGTGATACAGTGTTGTTCCCAAAGTAGTACAGTTTGACTCTATAGCACAATTTATTTTGGTTAAAGGACAATACTTGTATTTCTTAAGCCAGGGGTAAATGATATACTATATTTCTTTTTAAATCAGGCTCTAAAATAGATATTTTATCCTTTACTTATGCAGGGGCACCTTATGATTTATAATGACATTATTTAGGATTTGTGATGGTTTTGTTTTTCTCTAAAAAATGATGTTCACTAATAAAAATGTGTCCTTCTATCTGTGATGCAATACAAATGTTTGTTTCCTAACAAAATGTGTAAGTCAAAGTTTTGCCACTATTTTTTATTTCCATATTAAGGGCACATTTGTGATTATCAGGATATCATGGTGAATCGCAATTATTTTGGCAAGGATAATCGTGACATTACACTTTCATATCGTCCGATACCTGATTATAATTCATTTCCATGTTTGCTGATGAGAGTAATTGGAGTTCGCGGCTCTTCTGCCAACGCGGTTTCTCCCTCTTCCTCCTGCTTCGTGCGTAGGCAGTCAGCAGGTGTGGGGCAGGAGGGAGGACGACGCTCGTCACATGAGCTGGAGTTCAGTTGTTGTCAGTATTTATGGTTCTTGTTGTTGAGGATGTTGTTATTGAATCTAATTCAGCAAAGTTGTACAATGCTTCCATTTGTGTTGGAGTGTAATGAAGAATATAACGTCAATCAGTCAAGATTTACTTTCCTAGCGCTGTTTACTAAATTGAATTGTCCTAGACTCTTCGAGGATAATAAACCCACATTTCACCCCACTACCATTCCCTCCCTCCTTTCATACCTACCACCCACAGGCTTCTGCTGTCCCTCAACGAGAGCTACAAACTGCACAGCAACGAGTCAGACATAGAAACGAGCTGCGATCCCTTTTGTGCCAATCACTGATCATCATTTCTTTCCTGCCCTACGTTGTTCTTTTTCCTTTTAGCTTTAATCTTTAACCACTGTAACTTCATTTATAACTTTCTTAAATGTATTTCATATTTACAAGTAATGAAGAGCTAGAAGAATGAAGAATGCATCCAGACTTCTCTCATTACTGCTTAAACTCTCCCTCGCTGCAACCGACACAACCACTAAGCTTTATGCAAATGAATGTGCGATGACATCATCTTTCGGAGTGAGTGCTAGCTACTTTCTTTGGAAACGAGTTGGCAACACTGCTCTCGTCTGCCTGTTTCACTCCCATCATCGCAGTGGCTCACATCCTTATTTTTTAGATATGCTTTGACAGAAATTTAGTTATTTTTATGATTTCATTTGAATAGTTTTTTTGTGTGGCTGTGGTGGTTTTGTTAATCTTTTGGTTTTTTGATATTAGCATTTATAATAGAAACCCCCTTTGTTTTCACTTTTAGGAGTTATTGAATTCATTCAAATGTAAGAATAACTTTTTGAAGAAGTAGGGCTTAGAGATAATAATGGAGGCCTGTGTTTTCTGTAGTCTTAATACTGAGCAGGATGGTATGGGTGACGGTAAGTTTTACATTTTTGTGCTCTTGTATTAAGGAAGCAGAAGGAGGTCACGCCGTGAGCAGGTGTAACGGGGTCATACTGTTTGTACCTCTATCTCTTATAAAATATTCTTAGAAATTCACAAAATCTATCTAGTTACAGTTTACTTTTGACAAAAATGAATTCCAAACTCCAGAATGTATATGTGTTGAAGCTCAGACCTTCTTCATTTCTTCTTCTGTGGTCCCTACTATAAAATCCTTTAGCCTCTACCCCTCTGACCTTTTGACAATTCCCCTGTGGGATAAAACATTTTTGACACATTTATTATCCTAATCGATCCCATTTAAAAAAGAAAAATGTTTGTTTATATTTTTGTGTCCTACGATGTTATAATTTCTGTCAATGTATTGATTTATATATTGGCTGTAGATATAACATGGAGATTCTGTTTCCCTATTTGTTTTTTAGAATAAACAGAGGTCAAGTGATACCGGTGTCACGGTGTCTTTCCTATCTAACCAACACAGCGCAGAAGCCAATCAGTTACACAGGCAAAACATAGTGGCAAAGACGTGAGTTAGAGAGGAAACTGCACTTTATGATGAATGCCAAATAGTCAATAATACCCAATGTGTTGTTCTCAACTAATATGTTAGGACTTTAAGAAAGAAATCTATAAGGACTATAAGAAGATCATCCGACTCCAAATGTTCCACCTTTATACATGATTTACCAGAGAAGACAGGACAACAAACACCTGATTGCTGGACAAGAGAGCAGTGGCATGGCGAGGACAGGAACCCTTGGCTGTAGGTATATGATGGTAATGTGGGATGCAGCTCATGCAGAGATGCAAATACTTTGTTTCTGTCTGACAAAGTAACTGGAACTTTTCTGATCAGTGGAGTAGTGGGCGGTAGCTGTAAAAGGACCACTCCTGTGCTGAAATTGTGGAGCACATAGCAAATGAAATAAAGAAGAAAGTGGTGTCAAATATAAAATAAAACAACTTGTGCATTAGCGTAACAATTGATGAGAGCATGGGGTTTGTTCTTGCATACATGATCATATTCATCACATTTAACTGGAGATGGTAATGTCGATAAAAATGTTCTAAATCCGGTTTAATTAAAAGAGGGCAGTAAAGCCAATTCCGTTTATAATATGTTGAGAAGAAGTGTACAGGAAGTTGACTTCGATGTTGATTTTGTTATGCACAGAAATCTCATTTGCATTGCAACTGATGGAGCTGCAGTTTTGACGGCTTACAAAAATGGAGTCATCGCTAAACTAAAATGTGACATTCCTAATGTGAAATCCATTCATCGCTTAGCTCACTGATTGGAGTGAGCTGCACATGACTCATTGAAATCTGTATCCGCAATCATTTCGAAACGTTCATCTCAAAGTTATACAGCTTGTTTCATCATTGTTTTCACCGACACAGCGAGAGCAGCTTGGAAGAGTTTCCATGATCTGGCAAAACCTTTTAAAACTGAAAGTGAGGACAAATCTCATTGTGAAAAAGTACACTGGGATGTTGAAGTACCGCACAATTGCAATTTATTTTTGTGCATTGGTACGCATGAAAGGTGTTTTAAGGGAACTGTAGAGCCTGTCACTGAAGCTGGAGCAAGGAAACAACACTTGTTGATAGTAAACCGCTACGTCCAACAGAAAATTTAAGTTCGAACTGCAATAAAAAAATGCAGGGTGAAAAGTCACAAGCAAAGGCTCAACAAGGCATCTTGGCTGGCCGGTTTAAAGGTGTGAGCATCATTGGTGAGAGAATAGGGAAAGTTATTGATCCTCAATTTCACCAAGCAGTGTTTGACAACTTGAATGGCCACCTGCCAAGTGACAACCTTGTTTGGTGACTGTGGCCCCCTAGAGAAGCTGGCAACAAAAGCATGAAGAGCTTGTCTGGGCCAAACTCCTTGGGGAACCAACTAGAGAAGCATATCAGGCCCTCACAGAGTTTAAACTACAAGGGACACAGAAGGGAGAGACTTCTGACTGCAAGACATCAATGATGAACCACTTTTGGAAATCTTCAACCCAATCCTTCAAATGGATTCCACATGTGTGAGGTAAAGCTGGCCGTCATCTTTCAACATCTTGGGTGACAAGGGGGGAAAAGCCCAGGAACGTCAACCCAAACCTCTCTGGTCAATTTTTTAAGGTAAGACTGATTTGATAGAATCTTTTGCATTAGACGTTGAAGACTGCAACATTAGCCTGGCTACTACTAAAAGGTAAAGACCACCAAAAGAAATATCATAGTTTGTCAGCTGTTATCTTACCTTGGAAATAAACACATAGAAAATATCAATCCATACTCTAGAGGATCTTTAAGAGCCATATGTTTCTCACTTCTGAATAATGGAAGAGATAGGAGTCACTCTAGCTTAGGCTTTTAATATTGGGACCAGTACAGGATCTACATGTGGAATGTCGTATGAGATGATGTGGATTGTTGATTTATTTTTGTTAGTACACTATTTAGAAAGTAGGAACAGCTGACAAATCTAGATTATTGGGCGCCTTTAATGTTTCTCAGGCACAGGTCTAGATGCTGTATGGTAGTAGGTCCTCCCCTGCCCTCGCGCTGCATCCTGTGCTTAGTGCCGCCCAAGACAACTGTGATGGGTTTTAAAAAAATACAAACAATCCGGAGTGTTTCAAAAAAATTAAAAATCTATATCAGAATGATAATATGTGGAGCTAGACCTTTCTCTAGCGTTGTCACAGCCCTGTGGGGATAGGTATGGCTATGCGAGACCAGTATGGTAGATTAGATACAGATTAATGTCCCAGGGGGATATTTGTTTTCACAGCCGGTACACAACAGATATACACATAGATATATAGCAACACAGCAACACAGTAGTAACACATCTGCCGACCTCTTTGGCGTGTTGATTGCGTCTTTGGTTCTGGTGCAGCATTGTGTAAGTCTGTGTTAGAGCGGAAATGATGGTCTGCTGTTGTGTGTGTGGGTCTGATCTACTGGCAGTTTTGCTCTAGAATACTTTGTTGGTGGCCCCTGACTACAAAAGCTGTTGTATGGTACTTGCCCCATGAACTGGAGTAATGGATATGATTTATTAAATACAGACTGTAGACATTACGTTAAACAAGCTTGTTGCTGTAATGATATTAAGACTTCAGTTCACTGAAGCACGCGCCTACGCTGTACTGGCTTGCAACCCCCCCGGATTGTCATTGAATTATTCGAACTCTGCACCCAACCCAAGGTCTAAAGATTCATCCAGGACAATATTTGTCATTAAATTAGTATTCCACCAATGCAGCGTTGCCCTCCTATAACGTTGTCAGTCATGATGGACAGTTTTTAACAAATTATCAAAATTGACGCCACAAAACCAGAGATATCACCTTTTTCACGCATTCTTCTACCTTATCAAAAACCTGGCGCCTACATGACCCACAATGCCACTGACAGGACTGTTTGGTCACACACACAGATTTTCAGACTTGTAGTCTTCAGCCCCAACCAACGCAGAAGTGATGTCACTTAGACAGGAGGCAGGGGGACTCCCCAACACCAGGAAACAGAGTTTGATGTGTACAATCTGTGAAGAACCTCTTTAAGGTGATGTTGATTTAAAAAAATTACAGAACAAGAGGCGAATGAACAAAAAGGGGGCGAGCAGAACAGGAGTGGAAAGAGGAGTGAATTCATCAGAATCCCTGTTGTGGTGCAGGAAACAAACAGACAGATGGTCTGATTGTGTTCAGGCATCGAGTGTCTCACCTGAGAATACTAATCCCTCCTGGCCTGATTAGGAGAGAAAAGCAACGTAAATAAAAAAAACAAGCAGAGCAAGAAAGCATTACACTACAGATGTTTACATGTCCAATTAAAGTCTTGTATTACTCCTCTCAATATTGAGAAAGAATATAGGTAGTGTGAGATATGTGATTGTGTGATCTCAGAAAAGCCCCATTCTATTCTGTAGTGTACATACTACGCTGACGAAACCCTAGTATTGTGGAAATTACAAAAATCTTAAAAATCTAAATGCAGTTTATATAGATCTTTAATTATTAAGTTGTGGTTTGTATATGTGTATGCATAGTTTATCATCATCCTCATCATGTTCCCAGGTCTTACATAATTGGTATGGTAAATACAGTCAGCAATGCTGGAGGTCGTCCATAACATTAGTGAAGCAGAGGCCTAATGAGGGCCATGTTTAACTAAAGGAGATGTTTTCATCACACAGAATTTCAAGGAGTACTGTATCAACGCAGCTTCACTGGAATTCAAAAAGGAACTCCTCAAAGACCACTATCAGTGCTTTTTGATGTGTCACTTGAAATCCTTTAACATAGTATTTAACAGCCCATAGAACTTATTAGAGATTTCTGGACACCATATTAAAATAAGTCCAATATTTACCCTCCTAATAGCTTTGGTTTTGTCTCCACCAAATCTCTTTAGCTGCTTAATGCTTCACTGTGTTCCCCAGCTGGGTCTTAACTGTGTCGGTCTTCTGCTTAATGTTGGACAAGTAGTGGTAGTTGGCAGAACTTTTGTAATTAAGGATCATGAACAGGATTTATTTACACTTTCCCTCCCCTTTCATCTCTATTAATATACTCATGGGCAGTGAGCCGGTATGATTTAAGAATGAACATTCACTTTGTTACACACAAAGTAGGGGAAAATTACTCAATGACAGGATAACAAAAAATTGGTCCATGGCAAAAAATGCAAAAGGTTCGAGGAGATTTTAAAGTGCAACCTGACATTGTGAGGCTGAGGCAAATTTTCCTCAAATGGATTTGACTTTCACAACATTGCCTGTTTTAGTATGTGTTTGCAATGCGTCAGCTGTAAAAAAATTTAAAAAGTGGATAAAAATAAAGGTAAATAATTACTTCGATCCTTCATGCACACACACACTGTTTGGAGAAAATAAAGTGCTTTTCAGTTTTAAAATTTTGGGTGAAGGGAGGATCGCGTTGTTGCAGAGCATTTGGGGGGGCACTGCCCCTGCTTAGAACCGGGCCTGGATGGAAACCAATGGAACACATATGATGAAATAAAAAATGAAAGCCATCAGAAGAGCAAGGAGCCATAATACCTGTTTAAATGTGCTCTTGTAAAGATAGCTAGATTGGAGCACCGTTTTTTTAGGCTCTGTTCACATTTTCTCAAACCGGCACCATTAAAGGGAAAGTGTGTAGGATTTTCCGGCATCTAGAGTTGCAGTTCCAGATTGCAACCAACTGAATACCTCACCGCTCACCCTGAATACCTCACCTTGACTGCAGTAACAAGCCGCCAGATGCAAAAACATGTTAATGCCGTGGTATTTTTCAGGACCTTTGCCTCGCTGAGAGGCCATCCTCAACATACCTCCACCATACAGTAGAGTTATGGTGTCTACTGTGGTGGCCTTCAGGTAACTTAAAAACGTAAAAGGCTCTATCTAGAGTGTGTTTGGTTTGTCCGCTCTGAGCTACTGTAGAAACATGGCAGTGCAACATGGCGGACTCCATGAAAGAGGACTCCACTCTCTATGCAGTTTTGAAGGGCTTATTCTAAAGTAACGAAAACACAACGATTCTTACCGGATTACTTTGTGTCTTTTTTCTATGATTTTTCTGATATTATGTGACAGCAGATTAACATATATACATCTCTCTCTCTCCATTTTAAGTGTGAATTTCATAAAGGCAAGTTAAATTCAGGTTCAATCTATAACCATTGATGTTAGAATACAGCAGATATACAGTGAATGAAGATTCTTTTTTTAAACAGAGAAACCTACATAATACGTGCTGTAGATATGAATCAAAGCACAAATCAGATGAGGCAGAATAGCTAGACAAGATTATGTATCCTCTAAACAGTTAAACATTGTTTCGCTCACTGCACATACAGATATAGATAAAAAAGATTTGGCTCTCACAATGGTTGAAAATGGATCATGATAAGAAACAGTATGAGAAATAATCGATTGCTAGCCAGTACAGATAGCTGACATGATCGAGAGAGACAATATGTCTCTGTGTCAGAATTGCTGCAGCCTTTTCACATTACATTACATTTCACAAGATAATAAATGAGACCAAATGAACATATGTTATACATTCAACAACTCATTATCCTAGTAGTAACCATTTATGATTTGAAATGATATCTGAACATTTGGAAACATTTACATGTTGGCTCTATTATGAAGTCAGTATTTTTTTGAATTTACAGTATATACTCTGATTTTGGTGAATGGCTGTCCAAAGAGACATGGAGCCAATTTTACCATCATTTGTTTTAGTTTTGGACATCATTTCTCTTAGTAATAATAATATTGTACCCACCAAAATAATGGGTGAGATTTGGCAACATGGCCACATAACTACAACAAACAAAATGTGGAAAGATGGGTGCGTACAGCAAACAGTTTGAAGTGACCGTTTTTTTTACCGTTCGCTTTCAATTTCTTTTCCAGATAAGTTTGGCTCACCTTGGGGTTTACAACCTGATGCCTTGTTCCCAGATCTCAGCAATGTACTTGCCATTTACATTTACATGCACTCTAGAAACCAGTTTACTCAGAGAATTCCGGTGTCATAGGCGTTTATATGCAGTGTAGTAACCTGGTTAATGTATTAACCATACATGGGTCATGTCAGTAATCACATTTCACCTTACCCTGATCTTTTTTTTGGAGGCATAACATACTTATTTCACTTACTTTGCTGAGTGAGCTGCTTTTCACACATCCTTTAAATGTATTATTCTTTGAAATTAGTCAAAGCTAGTGCGGTGCCTGTTCAGGATGTGCTGCTGTCGCTGCTTCTTGGGTTTTGAACTGAGTATACACGTCATGAGTACAAAAGCTCCCATGAAAGCTTTATGGCCTCAATAAAGTCAAAGCCCCATTAAATGTGTATGATCCAGGTTTGATGAACACTTTGGAACAGGACTATTCAACTTCTCCCTCTCCTGTCCAGGCCTTCATCCGCTGTTCCCGTCAGACCTGGGCCCAAGTCAGAACAGCGCTCCTCTGCTCATCCGACCGGTACACTGCTGCTGCCAACCGTCGCCGCACCAAAGCCCCCGCCTACAAAGTGGGCTAGGGGGTGCGGTTGTCGACCCGGGACAGGGTCGACAACAGGTAGAGGTCCTAGAAGCTGGCACTTAGATTCATCAGCCCATTTAAGATCCAGGAGATTGTCAACCCTGCGACTGTGAGGCTCAAGTTGCCCCGGTCCATGTGGATCCACCCGATATTCAACGTCACCAAGGTCAAGCCGGTTCAAGAGAGCCCACTTGTTCCTGCTGCTCCACCTCCACCGTCGCCTGATTCATTGATAGAGGTGCTGCTTGCACGTTTCGCCGTCTGCTTCGTTCCCGCCGTTGAAGAGGCCGACATTACATGGTCGACTGGGAGGGGTACGATCTAGAAGAGAGGTCCTGAGTCCCAGCTCAACACATCCTGGATGTCCGGCTCATCAGGGAGTTTCACCGGCGCTACCCTGATCAGCCGTCCAAATCCGCCGCGCCCACATGGGGGCACCACCCTTGAGACTCTGTCCCCTCTTTTGTCCGAGAGGTCCAATGACGACAAGGACAGAGAGGAGCCACCCTCGAACGAATATGAGGCATCCCATGAAGCGGAAGAGGAGGATATGGCCATCTCCGACAAGTATTAAAGGAGAGTGAATATTGGATATTCATCAGCTGGCCACCATTAGTGGAATAAAATAAGTGAAATCACTACATGCCAGAGGCAAATAATGTGCTTTTACGTCCGCTACATGTTTTATAATTATCAGTTACTTTGCAGATACTGATTATTAATACAAAGTATAATAAACAAATGATGATGTATAGATTGAGCAGAAAATAAAGTAGTAGTGCATAATGAGTTATTTTACTCTTGGTACTTTAAGTATATTTTGATGGTAATACTTTTGCACTTTTACTTCAGTACAATTTTCCCTGCAGGACTTTCTATTTGTGATATTGCTACTTTTAGCAATTACAAACACGTTTGCCATAATAACTGTATGTGTTGTGTTAATTGTTTATTGTATTTATTGTTTAACTCGATACTGACGTTATTTCTGCCTTCAAAGCAGCTCTACCTGAAACAAATGTTTGAAGCTTTAAAACTAAAAGTCTTCATAAGAAAGGTTTGAACATTAAAGAAACAGCCATGGCATTATCTCTTTTCTGCCCACAGCATCTCAAGCCCAGTGCTGTACCACCCACTTCCCAGCTGACTGGCGAATGTGTTTGAGAAGGCGTATGAGCTCTAAAGTGTGATCTAAACACAGAATGTCAAATTAGACTTTCATTCTCTGTCTACCTCTACATATCCACTCGTAACACACAGACTGATTCTGATATTGTGTCTGAACCGTGATGCTGACGTGTTTTTGAATGGCTTGCAATCCAGAGCCTTTTAAGACTTCTCTGAAAATGTGTTTGTTCTTCTATCCTCTCTTCCCTTCTGAAATCCTTCAGTTTCCTCTTTTGTTAGTGATGAATGAACAAATGATGAATGAAAGCTACTAATGTTTGTATCATCATTTTAACCTCAACTAGTAAGTAACTAGTAAGAGTATTTGCACCTATAAGTCAGCTTTTCTAATGTTTCTCATCCAAGTGAGTTCAGCATGGGAGCAACATTTTAAGTTATGATGAAAGCAAATCATAGTGGAACGGGACATGTTTAGATCACATAATGAGGGGGGCCTCAAAAATGATTACAGACATTAAAGTAGTAATCTGTGGAGTGTGATGAATGCCCTTCACATACAGTACTTAATGAGTATAGTCTATACAGGCACATACACACCAATACCTTGGTGACTTTTAAACTCAAGTTGCTAGCGACTGTACATATTTTATATTATCAAATTATCTCTACTGATGCATTAATGTAAGGAGCATTTCATATTTAATGAGATGTCAATATAACAGCTCTAAAATTAAGCCAATGCAGTAAAAAATACAATATTTCCCTCTGAAGTATAGTTGAGTAGAATTATAAAGCAGAAAAAAATAGAAACTAGTTTCCTCAAAATTGTTAAATTTAAAGGAATATTTCACCCCCAAAATGAGTTTTTGAAGAAAACCTTGCTTTCCCCGCATGCCTCCACAGTAAACCAATAATCCAGAAACGGAGAAAAGTCTCAATGAATTGTAATTGTAAATGTAAACAGTTGCTGTGTTTGACAACAGCAAAACTATATCAAAACATGCGTTTACAAACTCTCACATGTCTCTCAACTTGTGCAGTATAATCCGAAGTGTAATTTATTTATCATGTATTTATCATTTATAAATTGTATGCTCACTACTTCATAAACACATGCATTTTCACGAAAACCCTTACTATTTAAAACAATGCTGCATTCTCACAAACACTGCCTCGCGCCTGTGCAGGCGGCGCTACCATCTGTGTGACTACTGTTTACCCATTTTAAGATTCTTCGATGACCGTGGAGGCATGCGAGTTTTCTAACACGGTAACGCTAATTGTTTTATAAATATCATTTGGGGGGTGAAGTATTCCTTTAACCGGTTGAATAAATGTAATTAATTTCTTTCCTCCACTGCACTTGATGTTGAAATATGTTATATTAATTCTGTTTTTTAGGAGACTAGATTGCAAGAGGGTGTAGTCAACAAATATGCTAGTAAATTACAGTCAGTTCATGCACCATTCCATACAGAAAAAGGGTGAAGTGAAAGCCCCTCACAGCACCTTAAACCAAGGTGTCTGTCATCCTGCACTCTACACGGTGGAGGAGTATCTCATTCGGACAATGAAGTAGATATAGGGTCACATGATGACTGTTAACACAGACAGACAATAAGAACAGCTTGTGGTCTGCTCTCACCAGTGCCCTTTCTGTGAAATATGGAGTAAACATGAGGAGGATCTTTACCTGGCAATATACACTGTACAACCGCAGCCATTGTTTGCTCCACTTCAGCTGTCTGAGCTTGATGTTTATATGAACATTTGTTCACAAATATGCTACCACCAGATACCACTACTATATATTTAAAACACAGCCGATACATGGAAGAACCCACCATGTGTTTGAGTGCAAAGGGTTGTCTTAACACTTTGCTTAAAGGTTGACTAAACACTAACCTTGTAATATTTTATGGGAAAAAAAGCACCTCACACTGGAGTTTTTAAGTTTCACAAAACATAGCTCTGGAGCTTCTGTGAGCCCTAGCTAAGTTAGCCAATTGGTAACATTCATTGGTGGTTCGTTTCATTTCTGTGGTTAGGTAGTGAGGAAACATTTCTCCTGTTTAAAAAGGAGATTTATCTTCTTCAGTGGTAGCAAGCCAGCGTAAGTCATGATGTTCCGTCGGTGCGAGCCTCTGTGCCACTTGTTTCTGTAACCAATTGCAATCTCTCATTCAGCATAAAAGCGTGTTACTGGGGTTCACTTTGTATATTCGAAGACAAGTTGATAAGGACTTGAAACCTTTGTGATTTTAAATAACTTCAACAAGGATTACTTTGTGAGCTCCCATGAAATCAATTACAGGAGCAGGTACTTGCCCAGTCTCAACTTGGTTTCTTCCTTATCCAAAAAGCTCACTAGCAATCAACAAGTAATTTTTTCAACGTTCTAATTATAATAGGCAGTACCAAGTTGATGCCAACATTTTAAAACCTTACGATATTCGCTTTTGTGAACTAACCGCAGACACTCAATTGTCCCGCTGTTATTACAGACATGTGAATGAACTGCAGACACTGGACTGTCTTAATGTTATTACAGACATGAACTAATCACAGACACTAAAAGGTGTGTAGTCTGGAATGACTTCAGTCTAAAACACTGTTCCATCCATGCCAATTTCTTGGACATCAAGAAGTGTTTTTATCCAAGAGAAGGACCAACATAACCAACCAGAACTGTGTGCTGACCTGTGATAGAGACACAGCAGTCCATCCATGGACACTCATTGATAAGCCTGATGGCTGCTGGTTGTCAGGTTGACATCTCAGTTTGTGTGATTTATACCAGCTTCTTCCTCACTGAGCTTTCTGTGGTGTATGGTGTGCTCTGGTATCGATGCAGGAAGAATATTCCATTAACTTTCTACAGTATTATTTCATGCTTTAGGAAGCACAGTTGGGGTGTGGGGTCGTTTAGGAGGACATTATTATGTATAATTGAATGAGAGAGAGAGAGATTGACAGAGAGGGAGAGACAGAGAGAGAGTAGAGAGAGAGAGAGACAGAGAGGGAGAGACAGAGAGAGAGTAGAGAGAGAGAGAGACAGAGAGGGAGAGACAGAGAGAGAG
>CALSCE010010661.1:2053168-2082429 GCA_943593645.1 Bovichtus variegatus
AGAGAGAGAGAGACAGAGAGAGAGACAGAGAGAGAGAGAGAGAGAGACAGAGAGGGAGACAATAAAAGTCATATTTGAAGCAAATGCAAAATAACAAAATACAACTAAATCTGTCCACTGAGCTTTAGTCTGCTTGAAGATGCACTACAGTACTCGTCACCTTGGTACCATCGCCAAGTGACAGAGCCCCAGTGCAGTCAGAGCTCAATGTAGCCGCATCCAGTCGACACACTCGATGTGTTTCAGTTCACCCATCTCAGGCGCAGCAGGGTGTAACAGATATGCTTCAGCTGTCTACACCCTGTATCACCCCGGATCACACAACTGCAACCCAAAGTATCTTTCTTCCACCTTACATACGTCACTTCTGCGACTATGTATTGGACTGAGGGCTGTCAAAACTTGTCTTAGCGCTGCACGACAATACTGACTGAATTGGTCGCTGGGTGTAGACACTGACGGAGGACTGCAGCTGCTGCTCCTGCTGCTTTCACTATTTGACTTATGTAGACAGGGAGCAGGCTCAGACCCACACTGTCATTGAACGCATGTAATTCCAGTTCAGGTCATCTTCTGGTTCAGAAACGGTGTGACAGTCTCCATCATCTCTTTTTAATCAAATACTTACATCACTTTTCGTGTGCGGTGCGTCACTGTGACTCCCCGCAATTAAAGATTGTCTGCGTCATTATCCCCATATTTGAATGTTTATTGCGGCTCCTACTTCTTTAAAACGGCTGGCGTTTAACCCCCCTTTAGTACAACTATACACACTTCTGCCACCAAACAAACGAGTCAATTCCAAGCATACTGACACCTTCTGAGCCACGCTGTATTGAAAGGTCATGTTTTAATGTATTCTACAACCAAACCAATACATAAAAATACCTCAGGTTGTGTTAGCTATAGTGATACACAACAAAGCTGATAGACAGTATGAAGAAACATTCCTCCCATGTAAAGGATGTCACTGGTGAGTGGTGCAAAGGAGCAATTTCTCCTGTGCAACAGATGGTTCTGATAAGAGTTCGCCTTGAGACTAGCAGGAGGAGGAGGGGACAGCAGTGATGCTTCTGTGCCCAATTCACATATGCAAGAGCTACTACTATGGGTGGGAACAAGGTGAATACACATGCTCTCGTTCTCTCTCTCTCTCTCTCTCTCTCTCTCTCTCTCTCTCTCTCTCTCTCCCTCTCTGAATTCTTCAGCCTCTCCTTTTTGTTGCCAACCATGTCTGTATTTGGTTTGGATTGACACATTTCATTGTTTTCTTGAACCTGTTTAGATCTTTCTAGCACAGTTTAGCTTTGTCATCATTATTCCATGTTGGGTGGAGGAGGAAAAGGAAATATTTTCAATCAAACAGGGTATTAAATCGACATTTGCTCTTGCTGCTGGTCTTTATGTGCAGCGAGGTAGTATAACTATCATCTCAGACTGTTGACTGCCTTCTCTAATAAGAGTATTTGGAACCTGTGTGGTGTGCAATAAATTCATTTTGTGAAAAATCATCTCTGACTATAAGGTTGAGTAAACTGAGTTGTATTTTTTGCATTCTTCAATATTCGACCAAAAGGGATCCAGCACATGGTGCGACTGTGGAAGCAACAGTTGGTCATGTATCTTAGTGGTGCCTTCTAGAAATGAAAGATGTAGGCTATTTACGAAAGGATTTGAATTTAGGTCTGGGTGTTGCTTTCGTTTTTCACACTGATCTTACCTTCTGCTGCCTCCTGGCCATATCAGTAGGTTGCTTGGCGTTGAACGGATAGGCGATGCAGCGCATCACAAACACATACAGTTGGAGTCTCTTTTTCCTCTCCTCCTCCTCTCTCTGCATCTTCTCCAGGTCCTCTTTCTCCTTGTCGCTGCTCACCGACGGGCTGGGGCTGGAGGGTCGAACACCGCCGCTCCCACGGCCCCGGGGATGGAGCCCTTCGCCGCCGCGGCCGTCGGAGGCTCGGCCCGGTGACAACCTTGCTCCTTCGAGGCTCTTCGGGGCCGCCACCTCTTTGCGCTCCACCTCCAGTATTTCATCCCCTTCCTCCTCGCTGGAAGACGGGTCCAACATGCTGCCGAAGCTTGGGTGGAGAATAGCCTATAGGCTGCTTGCTGCAAAGATAAAACTGCAAAAGTAGGAAAGAAAGATGCCGATGAGCTTCAGTGTCAGCCACAGAGGCAGAGATCCAGGGGTAGCCGCTGTGGAGACGCAAACCCTGACAGATGAGGGGCTCTGACTGTTGCTTTTCAGGAAAAGAAAAAACTGCCGTCAGACGACTCAAGACAAGACAAGTTAAAGTGTTGTAGAGTGGAGTTGGTTGCGTGATTTCCAAGCCTTTCAAGTCTACCAGCCAGTGGCACATAGGAGGGATTTATCATGAGAGCCGATATAAAGGGGGAGGGGTCGCAGGGAGGGGAAAGGAGGAAGCGCTGATGTGTTGGTGCTCTGCTGCCTGGGGGAGGAAGAGGCTGGGCCGGAGCTGACCGCGGTGCTGAAACCTGATCCCCGGCTGCTCTGGGATCAGTTTGTGTGAGCACATTAGATAGACGGCCACCTGATGATCCATCTGAGTCAAAAGACGACGGGTTACAGCACCAGACCGGAATCAAAGAGGTATGGCCTTCACAATAAAAGCGTTACCAATGATTCAATAAATAAATAATCGAATAAATGATGTAATTAATCTAAAGGATTCATTTAACTTTCTGTCTGTCTGTTTCTCTGCTTACTTAATACCAGGGATATTGGGATATAAACCTAACTGAATTATCTGAATTGCTGGACCAATAAAGAAATTACAAAAAGAAAAGACTTCCAAAAATATGTATTGAGCACAGCTATGATAATTCGATAGATTTCCCCTGATTCAATACAGGTGAGTCATAAATCAAGCCCTATACCTTCAATTATGTCAGGATGTAGAGATCTAATTATTTACTAAATGTACTATTTATACACATAGATATCAATAATATGCCCAAAGAGAGAGAGACAAAAAGAGAGAGAGAGAGAGAGTGACGGAGAGAGAGGGAGAGAGAGAGACAGAGAGAGAAAGATAGAGAGAGAGACAGAGAGATAGAGAGAGAGAGAGACAGAGAGAGAGGGAGAGAGAGAGACAGAGAGAGAGAGAGAGAGGGAGAGAGAGAGAGTGACAGAGAGAGAGAGAGAGAGAGAGACACGTGGAAGCACCTTCAGCATAATTTCAGTTTGTTGCTCTGCTCCACTGCTGAATGCGAGCAAACTCATCTTAACTCCAGATGAAGAGAGAGAGAGCATGTGTGTGCAGTGAGTATGAGGTCAGCTGTAATGTAGTCCTGCAGTGTGTGTGCGGTTCATTTGTGGTGAATACATTCCTCAAATCCACCTACTAATAAAAGTGAAGGGTCTCAGGTTAGCCCCGAAGCTAGCAGCAATGTGTTATTTGCTATTTTATCATTTCCCCTCTTATTATATCCTAATAATAATATATTTTTTAAATGATGTAGTCTGCAGTTTCTGCCTTGTGGGTAATGTTATTACAGCCAATAGTAAAAACAACTCGCACAACGTAACTAGCCCCCAGAGACTGACTGGTTTGTGCATGCACAGAGTGTAACGTCCCGTCATGTTTGTTCATTTATTTATGTCAGGTTAAGTTGTGTATCAGGTTTATGTTATATGTTTAATTTATAATTTATAATTTATAATTTATAATTTATAATTTATAATTTATGTTTAGTCATGTCTCATTATTCACTTGTTAGGTTACAGTCACTCATGTCTAGTGTTGTCATGCACTGTTTGTCATTGCACTTCCTGTTTTATTTTGTACTTACCTTTCCCTCTCATTTCAGAGCCCTTCCTGCCATTGTGTGTTTCCCGCCTGTGAGATTGTCAACCCGTCTTGATTGTTGCCACCTGTGTCCCATCACCTCTGGTATATGTAGTCCTCGTCTCCCTGTCCTGTGCCAGTTCGTCTTGTGTCTTATGTCGCCAAGAGAGCCAGTGTTTACCAGCATTGTTCCATCAGTCAAGTTTAGTTAATGTTTTGCTGTTTGCTTTTTCTACATTTTTCCTCTGAGAGTGATTTTTTGTTGTACTTTAGTAAAGACCTTTTTTTGATTTTGTCGTGCATTTGAGTTCCAGCATTTGTGTCACGTCCTTAGCACAGAGTCCACTATTGTGTTTTGTTCCTGTTCTGTTGTTAATGAGTTCTTGTTCTTCAGTCACGTAGTATGAAAATAAATAAATTCATATTAGTCTGAATAAGAAGTTTTAAGTATAAAAAAGATCTAGAGATGGAGATATGCCTTCTTATTTACCCCTTAAAATAGCACAATGTTATCAAAATGAAAACATTTTCCCTGATAGAACTAATACAAAGCAAACTGACAAGTCTTTTGTTTTACTTTCTTTCCTTACAGGTAGGGCTGAAGGACTCGACCCCTGTTGAGCTGGTGCATAATAGCTGCACGTGTGTGGCTGATCAGTGTTGTGCAACCTCTGTTACTCTCCTGTTCCAGTCAGCACATTACTCCCAGCTCACCCCCAGTACTCAGCTGTACAGAGGATGAGCAGCAGTAGCACCAACCAAGAACTGTGGCAAGTCTGAAAATACTGTAACTTTAATTCAAATGCTAAAACTACGCACACCATCATTTCTCATACACACATCATCTCCTCATTTCTATATCTTCCTTAAATTCACAGGGTGTAAAATCAGGCCTGGTAGATATGTGATGTCCACAAATCCAAAGCAGAGAACAGTGGCAGAGGGAGTAAGGTGAGAGATTAGTAATTATGTGAAAGTAAACTACGCACACAGAATAGTTTGTGTGTTGATGTCTCTAAATTTGCTTCAAATAGGAGAAGCACACTATACAAAAACATCAGTAGAAAGTTGCTGGATCGATCTACTATTTTTGATCTATTTCAAAACTATTTTCATTTTAAAATAAAGCACATTTTTAAACCCTTCTGTGTTACACTACGAACACTGAACAAACACTTTACCATAAGACAACAGAACACAACAGGCTATAAAACTGAACAGCATCTCTTATGCTATAAAATAAAAAAAATAGGCTACTAAATAAATAGAATAATTAAAAAAAATCAAACGTGTGCATTAGGAGGGGTGTTTAAATGAGTTCCAAATTGGCTAAAGTTATATGCCAGTGTTAAATGCCACTTACTTCTGTAATTGTTTTATTCCGTTCTGCTTTGGGTAAGGAGTTGGATTCCTGTTTGTTTTGTCCTCATCACGGTGATCTGGGTGATGCCGTTGAATGTGCGTTAGCATGTTGGATGTGTTTCCATTCAAATACCCTACGACGGTGGAGAAACGACACCTTTGTCTGATACACAACTCTCTCTCCACTGCTGTTGTAGCTGACAGGTTACCGGCCGAAGGGTCTTGGAGCTCTGCTGTTTCATTTGCTCTTACTATGGTGTCATTGATTTGCACGCCTATCGGCTTGTTGTGCTCACAACAAGCATTTAAGCACAGGGTATTTAAGAGAAAACAATGAAAGATTTATACAGCAAGTATTTTGTAAGTACTGAGTACCTTTGGGGTATTTAAGAGGAAAGGACACATGATTAAGTAAGTAAGTATTGAGTACCTAAGAGGTATTTTAGATGGAAAGGAGATATTACTTACTGTATATACTGTAAGTATTGCCAATGCCATATGCCACTTTCTTATACTTCATTGTGATTTTGAATAATGAGTTAACAACTTTTGAAATTGGTCTAGACTTTTGAAAATGACCTCCAGGTCTGCAGCAGATCATAACGGGTTGGCTGGGGTAGAAAACAAACTTGCCTTTCTCAATTGCACAGCTATGGAAGGCTTGTATTGTCATCCAAGGACAGAAAACTAACACAGTACAGTAATAATACATTTATACAGTACTGAAATGAGGCAGTAACAACAAGGTATGCACTGTTCTCTTCTTCTTACCCTTTAATTGCACTTGAAGATTACAGGTGCAGCCTGGATTATGAAGTAGCCACTGTTTGTACTAACACTGTAAGACTGCGGGCACTGGTTGGATTGTGAAGTTTCCACTCTTCTGCTATGCTTATTCTCAAGAGAACAATTATATTATTTACATTAAACTGTTTTATTATTTCTTAATTACCATTATTTTCATTCTATTATGTATTGCTTATGTCTTTGTTTTCTTTTGTTGTGGTTTTGTTGCTGTTCTTTTTGTCCTCCACTAATGAAGATCTGTGATAAGGAGAACAAGGAAGAAGCTTGTTTTCTTTCCGCTTTTGTCCAAATAAATACCTCTTACATATGTTCTGGTTGGACAAACGGCAGCAGCTCAAACTCTGAATGTAGCGGATGTGAGGTATCTGCAGATATGTGTTGAGCCTTCCTGAGTACAGCACTGTCAAATATATCGCAACGTTTTTCCTGTGACTTGCAAATCCGATTCCCTGAAATGTCCACCATTGTGGAGAGCTTGTTTTTGCTCTTCGCACTCAAGTTGCCATACCATGCTGTTTTATTGAATGACAAAATGCTTTCAACCAGGATTTGTATGCCATTTCAAGTATGTGTTGGCTAAAACCAAAGCTCCTCAGCTTCCTGATTAAAAACAACCAATAATTGTCTCTTTTAAAAATGCTCTGTGAGTTCCCATCAAAAGTAAGGTTCTGATCAATAATTGTGCCAAAGTACATAAAAAGCTTTACTTCCTCCACGGGTTGGTTATTGAATATGACAGGGAGGAAGTAACTGGTTCCACTTTGTTTTGCTTGTATTATAAATTATTTTCTTTTGGCCACATTCATTTCCAGTTTACTTGCTTGACGCCAGTCCTGAAGTACAGTGGCCTGGCTAAAATAAGCTTCCAACAACAAGAGCCATATCATCAGCATATTTGAACAAATTGACATTACTCTTGTGGAGAGTCATTTAATTTGTGTAAAGCTCGTCTGAGTAGACCCTATTCAATAAAACGTTCGGAGGGTGGTCAGTTAGAAAGCTTCTAGACCACCATTCAGGTTCATCTTAAAAAGTCGTTATAAAAGAGTGTCCAAACTCCTGCGGGAGGTAAAAATGGCCTGAGAGATACAGACATTAGCTCATAGTCTCTAGTGCACACTTTTTTGTGTACTTTGAATTGTCTAGCCCAACTACTGTCATTAAAGATACTGGGAAGATGTTCTGTGGTGGTCTGCCCTTATGACTGTATAGCCCTCAATGTCAATATGTGTGCTGTCCTCATGGAGTCATGTCTCAGTAAAACAGATCAGGTTACTCATTCGGAAGTCCTGGTCAAATTTGAGTCGCACTGTAATTTTGTCCAGTTCATTATTCATTGATCTGACATTTGACAGTGTAATGACGGGGAGCAGGTGTCTGCTGCCCGGCCTTCACAACCTGTCTCGGACTTCCCCTCTTGAGCCTCTTTTCTTCGTTTGAGTTGTTCTTTTAGTTTAACTTGGGCTTCTGCGTGGGATGGTTTAAGGTTAAGATCCACAGTGTTTGCTTTTTCTCGGAGTACGTGATGAGTGGAGGAACTTGCTGGTAGACCTCACTGACTCCATTTTTCCCGATTATTACGATATTCTCACTCTGAATGCGATTACAATGACTAAGATCATCACTGCTAGTAAGTAATCCTTTCCCATGTTTGCACCATGCACAGACACACACACACAAACATTAATGCCGTTATTAAAAGCAAAGAAATAAACAAATCATGCCCCCTATCCTATAATCTCCGCTGATGAAGATGTGTGATGAGGAGGACAAGGAATAAGGTGCAGTCCCTTTCTTTTCACTTGTGTCCATAGGAAAAAAACAAATGAATAATTTTACTTCTCAGATGTGATTTCCTAAACACTTTACATATTTTTTATATATACATTTTTACATAAGGCACATAAAATGTGCAGCTCTTCCTTAAGAAACTTTCCAGGAAGTAGAGAGATGATCGTAGACTTCCTGGTCAGGATGTAGTTTGGAGTCGAGGGCTCTGGACTGGATTAATCATTCCGATAATCAGGGGTCAGAGGTCTGCTATTGACATGAAACTGGTGGAACACACAGTATGTTCTATGTCACACACACCACTGGATCTCTTTCGAAACAACCCAGGACTCCCATCAAAGTGTTTGTCAACTCGGGCCCGGTCAGCAGATGGTCGTTCAAGGATGTCTCTCAAAATGTTGCGGAAACTTTGACTTTCCTGTTCCATCTTGATGTCAGCCAGTCGAGAAGTTTAGTGAGTATTTTCTGGTTCTTGTTGCAGTCGTTGAGTACTTAAAGTCCTCTGCTGTGATACATGGCAGACTCTTGAAGTTCCACACTGCCCTTGGAGCTTATCTTGGGCCATGCATCAAGCTTGTCTCTGAAGCCCTTGGCGATGAGGAATAGACCATATCTCTGCCGTATCTCTCTTCAAGGATGGTTTATGCAGCATGATAGGCTGACTCTGTGCATAGCAAGAAGTAGCTCTCTATGGCCTTCTTGGCGGGTCCACCCACGTACTTTCGTAGATAATATATCCTTTCTTCAGCTGGTATGTTTTTTCTGTCAGTGACGGTATGAAAGGAAACTTTCTAACCGTTGAATCTGAGTGGGTCACCATTGAACGTTGTTGGTTCAGGTACATTACATTATTACATTACAGGTCACTTAGCAGACGCTCTTATCCAAAACGACTTACATTGAACTAACTACAGGGACAGTCCCCAGGTACCAGAAAACGACTTGCACTAATGGACTCTTCAAGAGCTCTGACAATGAGACATGACATGAAGCTGATGTGCTGTCTTCTTGCTTTGGGTGTGTCACAGCTTCTGTTGAAACGGGCTGCTTTCATGTCTCATCCCGAGACACATTGATGGACTAGCTCGTTTGTTTCTTCGTCTGAGCATTCACTCTGTTCATATACTTGATGTCGCACCTTGGCAGCCTTTAGCTTCTTAATTGTCTCCAAACTAGTTGTCTGCGCTTTTCTTCTCGCGCTCTTTTTCTCTCAGTATTTTCTGCCTCCTATTTAGCTAGTAATTGAGCAGCTTCAGCTTCATGTCTTTCAAGTTCTTCAACATGACTTGCTGTAGCTTACTTCTAAAGTGGCTTCATTTGCAGCAATTTCAGCAGTGGCTTCTCGTTTGTTGGCAGAAGACAGGATTGAATGTCTGGATGTGACTCTTGAGTTGCTTCAAGAATTAGCGGAGGACATAGTGCGGTGAGAATTGATGCTTATTTTGTCTGAGGCTGCAACAGATTTGAATACAACTAGTCTCTTTCCTGCCTTGTTCTTCATCACCTTGACTTTCACCTTTCTTGTGTCTAGTCTACCTCTTGTAGTCTCAACGATCATCTTTGTTACTGTTTCACAGGTGTCTACTCTGCATTGTGCGTCGTGGTTGGTAATGTCGATTTTCCTTAATAAACAATGTTCACGTGCCTTGAGGCATTGCTTTCCTTAGTGATGTATTCATGCAGCAGGCCACTTGACCAATGACCTCTCAGCGCTTGTTTGGCACCTTTAGTAATAGCCTTCCACTTCTTGTAGCTCACATCTGAAACGCTGTACAAGTCTTCTTACTTGCTCATTGTGCAGTTCTTGGCCCTTTTACGTTAACTTGCGGACTCTTTGGCTTCTTTGTGGCTCTTGTGAGGAAGTGTGGTTATCAGCTTCGGCGCTTTCAGTGGCTTGTGGTTGCATGTCTTCACCTACACTCACTCAATCATTTTCAGGGGAAAACTAAAGCGCTGTCATTTCACTTGGTTTACTTAGCTTGATTTAAATAAATATTGTCTAGAGCTGAGTAGTTACCTTAAGTATTTAATATATAATACCAACTATAACTTGCAGCAAATAACACTATTTTGACCAGTTTGTTATAGCTGTAGAGCCTTATATAAACTTAAATCACGTGATAATGAAACAAAGAATATTAACTCTTAAACACGTATTACTTAATAGCATTCACCTTTAAATGCACTATACTACTAATTCTGTAGCAATATACAGCATACCCATCAATAAGCACAATATCAATAATGAACTAAGAAAAGGTAAGTAAATAACACCAACATCTTCGCTGAATGATGCAATTCGCATTTTCATAGGAGGACAAAAGGAACAACAACAAGAAGAAAAGCAACACAATGCCCCAAAAGAAAGCAAAAAATAAGTCATGCATAATAGAAATAAATGAGTTATTAAGAAATAAAGAACAGCACATACAGTACCTACCAAAAGTGAGTAAGAACGAGAGAAGAGGGTTAGCTTCAAGCAAGCGCCCCCAATCTTATAATGTAAGAAAGGGTTAAGAAAAGCGTAAGAGGAAGCAGTGGATACTTTATAATCCAGCTGTAATGACTCAGAAATCACAGAACCCAAAAGCACAAATTCAAAAGCAGCGTAATGTCCGAAATTATTTGAATCAGTCTGAAAAAACAATCAAGGGTTACAAACCAGGCAGGAAGGCAGGTCAGGCAGACTAAACCGAGGAGGGACAGGCAAAAACTTCAAACCGATTATCAAGCAACTTGTCAAGCAGACAGAATAACACAGGCAATGGAACTCTGGATAGCTCGGCATGAAACACTCGACAACGTGGTGGAGGGTAAGTGAATCTGAGTGACTGAGGAGGATAATTGAGGGTTTTAGGAGACCCAGTCTCACAGCAGTTTGTGAAATAGTTACGAAATGTAATCTATTGATTCGTGTCCATGTACACTAACTGTTTGTGACATACAGCACGACTTTCAAACGAATGTATTTCAATTGGAAGTATCTTTTGTGCCTGTCAGGACATTGTATGATATTGTATTATTTTTTTGTCATTGACACACTAAATTGATAAAAATCGAAAAAACAGCAACATTTAGAAGCGATGGTCATAAAACAACTATGCGGTCAATTAACATAGTAATATTATATATAATATTAATATATTTACTTTATTTTGACAGGAAAACTCCTCAACTGCAATAATGTTGAGTAGTCTACTGACAAAAGTCGTAGGTTAAAAGGCCATACAAAATACAGAAAGATAAGATAAAGAATAACAATAGAATCTGAAAATGTAAATATTAATTATAGCATTAAAAATAATCTGTTTAATATAATCAAAAGACAGACAAATTACAATTAAAATAAAGAAATAAAAACAAAGATAACTGTGTCTAAATGTTGAGTAAAGTAGCCGGTATAGTTAAAAAAAAGAATAACACCAAGAACAATAAGAAAAAAAATGGAAAAGACAATACAGCTTCTGGGCTGCATAGAAGTAGAATTGACTTCATGCACCACTGAAAAACTGTCATAGTAATCAGTATCCAGTTCTTTCAATACATCCATGGTCATGACTGAAAGGAAGAAAAATGTGGTGCAGGAACAAAATAATTCAAATTGAAATACTGTATATTAGTTTGAAAGTTGTGCTATGTGTAATTTCTTTGCAAAAAAAAAAGTGTAAATTAAAAAAAATATTTTGCAAATATAAAACGGATCTGCAAATACACAAACAAATTCCACAAATAAAATAAATATGTGTCAATAGATTAAATTGATTTACAACTTAACAAAAAGCATTTGTGGATCCACTTTTTATTTGTGAATCAAAAAGGCATTTGTTGATCTCAATTCTACGCTTGGAGATTTGCATTTTAAAGTCATGGAGTTCCGCTGGTCAGAACAAAACTCCACTTGTATCACTTCGCCATTTTCGGTAAGCATGTTGATGATGTAATTTTCGCATTTCAAAGTAAGAGCATGCAGTTTATACGAGCAGGATTTTTTTTGTTTGTTTTTAATAATCAGCGACAAGCTACGTGCATTCCTTATTTTATTATGTTAATGTGACACAGTGAGTGTGTTTATTTTCTCTATATATATATTATCTAGCATCAGTTTCGTTTTAAGATTAAAAGGCAGGAGGACGCTTGGGAGTGTGAGCTGCTTCTTCAATTGGCAGTTATCCAGCCACTGAGGGCCAGCAAACTCATTCTTTATTTTACATGTATTCTTTCAGGTGGTAAAAGTCACAAAGTACTTCATATTTATAGTGAAGCCTACCCTTAACTATCTAACTAACTAACTAACTAACTAACAGGGATGTAACAGCCGGGCCTTGCAGCACGCAGTTCCTGTTTCCAGGTTTTGGAAAACGACGAGGTCCCTTCACTCCGCTCCTCCAGCAGCGATCGATGTCAAGTTAATCGCACGCTTTATGACAGTAGTTTGGGTGCTGGCCAAAGTGGATAAGAGCGACTGTGTTACACACCACTGCAGAATTCTATCAACATTTGTGTTAATGTCAAGCCCTGATAATGATAACTGCCTTGATTATACATTATCTCTTTACAGGTTGGATGGATATGAATTCTAGTCTACAATGTAGGCTGTCTTAATCCCCAGCCTGCATCATGAATGGTCATTGTTGCTATGGCAACAGGTGCCGAATTTAGTAGCTAATGTTAATTGCCTAAATCCACATGTTAACAATGAACAATAAAATGACAACATAAGCCTACGACATTTCTAAACCAAAACAACAATCAGCACCAACATTAACCAGGGTGCTGTCACTTGTTATATCTTACAACTGTGAACGTAGCATGAAACAATGTAACCTAACCAAATACGGTACAGTTACAACTACATTAGTAAGGGTACACTACTACTAACGGTGTGAAGTACTTTGTGAGTGTTGGAACCTGAAAGAATAAATGAAAAATAAAGATTGAGTTTATGTAATGCTAAATTTCATGATTCTATAATAACCTTCCAATATATGCATTTAGTTTTGAATATGTACTCTGTATGTTTGCTATTCGTATAATCAGTCCAGCAACTTTATGAATGTTATCTGTTGATCCAGAGAAGAGTTGACTCTCCCTCTTCCTCAGAGGGCCCCCGACTCTAACTAATCTTCTCTTTTATTACTTTAACCTTCGACAACAGAACTCTGGACAACTGGACGACTGGTACCAACCACCACTCCTCTTTCTACACATTACTCTTTACCACCGATAGATTTACATTTTATGACCCACCAAGTTTCTATCACAACTGTCTTCCTATTTCTGTTGTGCTCTGTTCTCTCTCTAACATGTGCTGTGGTCATCAAGACTATAAATGTTCGTACTTTGTACCTCGCTGCAGACTGCTTGACAATCTGTATCGTTGTTCCTTAAGAATAAAGAATTCAAATATTATTTATTCAATGAAGTACCTTTATTTCAGTGTAATATCTCACCATCTCTTACGATAGTTTATATCGGCTAAATTCCACGACATTTACTACTGTTCCTCAGCGGCTAGATAACTGCTAACTGAAAAAGCAGCGAGCCCATTTGCTGTTGCTGTTTTCAGCATAAATATATTTTTTCTATATGTGTAATCAGCTGGCAGCTATCATCAGGACTTGACATTAGCATTCACCGAATGCGGGTAGAATTTGGCAGTGGCCTGTAACACAGTCGCTGTTACGATCCACTTTTGGCCGGAATGTGATAAAATTGCTCCTTTTCTGGAGAGCTACAATGTGTCAAGAATCAGCAAAAACAAAAGGCGAACTAACAAACCAGTAGGTCTTCACCATGAGAAAACAGCACTGTCGCTGAGCCAAACAAAGCTATAAGCTCAATTCAATGTTCAGTTGATTTAGACAAGGAAAAACATAACTGTTGCCTCCTTAAACAGCTACATCCTGGTGGTTTTAGAACTAGGGAGGTCATGATACCAGAAATGAACTAATCAATACCACTACCAGTGAAATTCCACGATTCTCGATACCCTGGTCGATTCAATGTTCTTCAATTGTTAGTAAGTTTAACCAGTCATATTTCTCTCTCCAATATATATTATATATTGCTGTGAAACATCTCCTTCAAACAACTGTAAATTTGCCAAAATCTACATTTTAAAAGATTTCATTTAAACACATCATGGAAACTTTATAATGTACATTCTCCCAATACACATTATTACTGAATAGAGCTTGAATGCACCTTAGTACAAGTAAATAGCACCTCTGATAGCTGTTCCTAACAGCAGCTGTGGCTCAGGAGGTGCAGTGGTCATCCACCAGCCAGAGGGTCAGTGGTTCAATCCTTGTCAAAGTGTCCTTAGGCAAGATACTGAACCCAAAATTGCTATGTGAATGTGATGGGTGAATGCTGATGTGTTGTAAATGTAGATTGCAAAAATTGGAAAAGCACTATAAAAATTCAGAACATTTACCATTTGATAACATTAACTAGCTATACTCCTGCTGATTTCACCACAGATGTGTTGTACACAATGTAAATGGGAAAATAGGCTGTGTCTATTGAGCTATACCTGGGCCAAAAGCTTTGATCATTTGAAAAATATATATATATATAATATCTTGAAAATATTTGATTCAGTTCACTAATTATTTGGAATAAATTAATTATTTTTAATTTTTCACTTTCATATATATTTTGATATTTGAGTTCTTGTTTTTTTCATTTGCAAGTTCAGATTCCGATATCATTTTTTTCAGTTTCAGATGTTTTTTTCAGTTTCAGACGTTTGGCCCTGATCTGGCTTGAGGGGGCGTTGCTTCAGCTGAGAGGGGAGTTGAAATGTGAGTGACAGCAAAACAAAGAAGGCTGAGGAGCTTCCTCAACCATGTTGCCTTCAGGAAACGTAGTTACCTAGAGAAGTACGATTCAACACTTTCTATACACCATATTCTCGTGATTGGCAGTAAAAAATAACTGACGTCAGTGACAAAGGTCCTCAACTTTCTTTGTTTTGCTGTCACTCACATTTCAACGCCCCTCTCAGTTGAAGCCACGCCCCCCTCACCAGATCAGGATAAAAAATCTGAAACTGAAAAAAACATCTGAAACTGAAAAAATAGAGAGCTTTAAAAATAAAGAATTACAGAACTGAATCAAAATAATATTCAACCTGAAAAAAACTTTTTATACACTTATTTTTATTTTGATAACATTATTGTATTTTTCAAACTTCTTATTGTAAGATCAAACCTTGAAATTTCAGTTTCAAATTTCTTTTTCAAATGATCAAAACTTTTGGCCCGGATTTAGCTCCACATGTGTTCCCTTGACGCATCATAGTGAGTTTACTGAATAAATAACCACAAAAGTGTGTGTGTACTGAGTGCAGAGCGAATGTTTGGTTGAGTGAAAGAGAGAGAAGTGGACTTGCCGACAGCAAACAGCTGCCAGGGAGAGAGGGAGCAGAGGAGGAAACCTGCAGCCCAAGGCGCACGGCCACACTTGTGTGCTTTAGGAACTGATATGCAGAATCAAAATTTAAATGTCTTATTTCCTTTCGTATTTTAATGCATTGACTGGACTGGCCCCAGGTACCTATGTTACCTATATTAGTTGTGATAAGTAGAAAAACGAGTATCGTCACATTTTAAGAATTTTGGCATTAACTTGATACCAAAGTAACGGTTCTCATGCCATCCCTACTTGGAACTGAAAATTAGAGAGGGCGAGATAAGAGCGAGGGAGAGAAAGACAGAGCAATAGAAGGAGAAGCAGTCACACAGTTTGGAGCTCATATGCTCCTCGCTCATCATGACATTTGACAACGGCAATGAAGTCTGCTCAATCAGTCGTGACTTAAAAGTAACATGTTTCAACATCCCTGAATTGTCACATCAAAAATAAATAGCAGACAGAGGTATCACACTGAGGCAGTGCATATCTTAAGTTTTGCTGTGTCTGATTCAAATAAACAGAAGATTTCTAAACAATCTTTCAAAAATAACTCTTAACTCAAATGTTGTATACCTCTCTCTGCGCCACAGTTTCCCCTTTAATGAATAACCAAACTGAATGTGTGTGAAGCCAGACATTCTTTGGTGGAACCAGGGTACTGCACTGTCCATCTGCCTTCGGCTGGGGACTTGCAGGTGCCAAATCAAAAACCTTTGATCACTGATCAAATATAATCTTTTTTTTCACCTCACTTGTTCCACTCCCTAATTGTATATGCAGGTTGTAAAAAGGACAATCAAAAACAAAATGGAATGCACCTTCAGTTTTCAAATGAGATTAAACTTGATGCATGGGATTAACAGGAGTCCAACTGAGAGATACTAATGGCCTCTGAGTTCACTCTCAACACTCTCACCAGCAAAACACAAGAAAACACAAGCTGACCAATCAGTCCTTGCGGTCCCCATGTGGTATCTATGGCATAGCTTACAGCACCTGTTTAAATACACAAAGGTAGAATCGAGGCGTGACCCCAAATAGTTGAATATTTGACGGTGAGTTGATCTAAGGAGCCTGATTGGATTGCCAGTCTCACAGTCAAATAGTTGGCAGAAACATGTGGTTATGATACAAAGGGGATCATTTGGGATATATGGTGTTGCTGAATGTCTGATTTCACATAGAATTACTTGGTTTCGCCCAATAAAGCAGGATATATAGCAGGGGTCATCAACTACATTTGTACAAGTGCCAGAATCTTCCTTTCTTCTTGTAGGGGCTTGACTTCCACATTTAAGAAAAATAAAGATTAAAAAAAATAATTAATGTTATTTTTTGTTAGCCTATATCAGTGTGAACAGACACTGAAAATCCAGGATGATAACTAGATACTTGACTAGAAAATGTTCTGAGACCTCAGCCAAGGAAGCAGTGCACTGTGCAGGGAAGGTTCAAATCTGGAAATACGGAAATTTTATTGCAAAAATGCAGTCCTATAATTCCTAAACTGCAGCTTGTGCTCGTTTGTACGAGTATAATACAACTAAAATGCACACCTGATAGCAGATTGTAGCGGGGCTCAAGCACTTTGACCATGTGCTTTAATTCAGTATTGACAGTTCTGTCACAGTTCTGTACACTGTTTGAAAAGAGAGATTCTCAGCTTTCTAATGATATCAGTATTGTTTTTGTTCTCCAAATATTAAGCAAAATACGTCACATTACATAATGACTGTCACTGAGTCATGATTTTGAGAAAAAGGCCTCAAAGTTTGCAGGCAATATTTATTCAAGTGAATCATGAACCTTAAAATAAATTCATCATACACACACACTATACTGTTCCACCTTCACTTGCACACTTTAATCCCTGGAACAAAGGTGAATATACAAGCAACAGAATAGATAAATAAGCTATACAATATCCAAATAGCAGAAAACAACAATCTGCATGGTTGTATGTAAGCATCTGTTTGTATTTGTAAATGTGTATGTATGAGATTAAATGTATGGATATATAGATACTTTTATAGATTTTTTTTTTCACCATGTATAATCACGTATAGATATATTTCTATTTTTATTATTAATGTAAATTCTGCTTCTATTCAGTTGTTAACTGTGATGTGCTAATAAACTCAAACTCAGTTCAACTCATGACTCATGACTACTTCATTTGAAAATAGTAACTGATGGAGTCTGTTCAAAATCAGATACATGCAGAAACTTGAATGTCTGCCGGCAGATATTTTGCCCATCTAAGAAATAAAACTGGTTCCACTCTTTTAGCTGGCCTCAATTTGATTCATGTTGGAGCTGATCTTTCCAAGGAGCATCAAACGCTTTTCACCTGGAAAATTGTGAATTCAACACAATTTTGCGTCAATCACTCATCACTGAAGATAACTTTTAAATCTTTAACATGTGTAACAAAACATACAGGCCCATCCTACACACATTGCCCCAGTATAAACACTCAACATATGTTATAGAGGGAAATATACAAACGGCTGAAAAAGGGTAATCGTTGAACCACCAGCGAATCGATTCAGCTCTAACCATTTGCAGCCAGTTTCCAGCTCCTCCTGACCAGTAGGCCTATCTCAGTATCAAGATTAAACAAACATATTAGAGTGTGTTCATCGTCGATAACAGCTGTTGTAGCATGTGCTGGGTGGCAAACACACCTATTGCTACTCACACCAAGCATTGCTGTCCATGGTTCAGAAACAATGGATGTTCATTCCTATAAAAGTTGCTCAGTGGTGCATGATGACAAAATAGCTTGACTGCCAAGTGATAAAATTACCTGGATCATCCGGTGATCATCCGCATCTATGGGCCCATGGAGCAAGCGCACTAGCGTTTTCCTTAAGCCCCGCCTTCCAGGCGTTCAGTCTCAGGTAGTCTCGGCTCAGTCACATGAGGGAAAATAACTCTGGATTTGGCTATTAGCGCATTTTACAGCTTTTTGGGCCGAGTGATTTAATTAATTGTTCATTTGGAAAGTTGATTTATCTCAAAAAATTATACCCTGATTAACAGACGTCTCTTTCCCAGTGTAAGTCAATGGGAACATGTTATTTTGGGCCCAATGGCATCACTTGACAGACTGTTTGGTCACTACGAAAATTGGCTTCAAAGCCTGGCACACTTCCTGGGGGCTTGGTCTGAATGAGCTGAAAAATAGACGAGAGCTGATTTCTAGACTGCTTCGAATGGGGGGGGCATTATGAGATTTTGGTTGGTCACCAATGACTAGTGTTAATATGAGTGTTCTTTAGGAATGCAAGCTAAAATGTGCACTGTTTTATTTTGTATGTAAAGCTATCTCCCAATAAGTAGTACAGTAATCAGTGACTTCCACAAGGATATGGAGCAGCCAGCTGGTGGGGGGAAAAGTAAGCAGCTAGGGGGGGTCGGGGGGCATGCATCCCCGAGAAAAACTTTGGCCGTAAAAGCCCAAATTTGGTGACATTCTAATGCCACTTTTACATCATATACACTGATCCTAATTATTGCATATTTTAATGAGTTTGCCTACCCTGTTGTAAAGGAGAACTATGCTTGTACAGTCTGCAAATAGCTATTAATATTTAAAACTTCTCCTATTCCTGACTGATCACAACTTTTGTAATTAAGTCAATTGAATCATTAGAATCGTGAATCCTATTTTTTTCTCTTCATGTTTTATGTTGCCAAACCGGATAACTATTAGTAATATTAAAATTTTAAAAATGTTCCTTTAATCATCCCGAATTGTTTGTACATATGCCCATGCTTGTCTGGTGGGAGGGGCTGAGGACAGAGAAGGGAGCGAGGAGAGCTGCAGGAGAAGGGCTGTAATTCTCCACATCTGCCGTTTTTTGGCCTTTTCCAGAAAACAACATACCCTACGGGTACCAGACGAATTACAATACACTAAAAGGTTATTATGGAATTTAAGCCCAATGAGGCCAAAGAGCAAACTGCCTCCTCCAGCTTTATCATGAAATGCAGGATAAAGGTGAAAGGATAAATGACACAGAAAGCTAGGTAAAGCGTAGTCCTACTGTCCAAAATGTTGGGGTGCTTCTTTAATTTCAACCAAAAAAACTCCTGTCCCTGAATGCAGCATGACGTCCCAGGTTAGAAAGGCGTTGAGAGGGAGGACGTGCGCGTGGCCATGCGTACTGAAACGCCTGAAACCCGCCCCTTTACAATAACCCCCAACCTACAAAATGACTACTGCTCTGACTGTCAAAGCAGCGCTGTTGTAACGTCTGAATCTGCGTTCACTGGAGAAATACAGGTGTTTAATTCATCTTAATTCGACGTTGAGGTTTATTTTCTCAGCTGCCTGGTCTGTGTTCAGTTTAGCTCTCTTCTTAAATAGCTACGACAAGACTGACGTGACATTTACGTTAATTCATTCATCCACAACAACAATGGCAGCACAGGATTTTAATTTCTTGCTTGCGACGGATTCTTACAAGGTGAGTGGACAGGGTCTTCTTTTTATATTCACCCTTTGTTCTATTTCGGGTTATTCGCCCGATTAAATTGAAATACAATCCGTTTATTTCGGGATACTGTTCGCTACACCTTCCATTCAGTGTGCGAACCATTGCACATCACGAGTAACGTCAGCCGTTGCGTTCTTGGTCAGTTGCATGTTTTGATAATGCGACACAGTTGTAGCTGGTAGATGGCCGTGTGTAAAACCCTCTTTTCATACAGTCTATAATCAAAACTGAGGGCAAGACACCAGCAGTAGATACATAATGACACAGTGTATTGTGTGCAGCGTTATGCTCTCGTTATTGCCCCCTGCAGTTCGTTAAAACCTGGACTAGAGGTCACCGGGGGTAGAGTCCTGGTCGTGAGCATTTAATCAACATTAATCCATGAAACCTTATCTGAGAAGATGTGATTTGTCAAGGAACGGGTATCTGTAGACATTGTTACTGAAGTAGCTCAACGCCTAAGTTTCGTTTTTCACCATACCTAAACTATTCTTCACAAGTTACTGTAACGTAACTACGTATAAACGCTCCCTTTTTTAGGTTTTGTTTAACCACATTTGCCAAGCTTTATCTTAGTGCCAGTGTTGTATAATAAACACAGACTCGTTTTAATTGAGTCATATCTGCTTCCAAGAATCCATAGCAAGACTAAGAAGTAAGAAGAAGTATTTGGTGCTACTTGGATGGCCAGATCTACCAGGTGCACTCCTAAAAAATGAATTGGGAATGTATTATTCTGCGATTCTTGCATTTACATAGCCAGTAATCCACCCATTCGTTTCGTGCATCAAGGAGCCCAACCTTTCATTGTCTGTTTAACTTTCAGTTTCATTTAAGCACATTTGTAACCCAAATCCAGTTGTGAGTCAGTGCTTGGGCAGGCTGTGTTAGTGTATAATATACACTGTATATAGAGTAACTTGTGCTCTGCTCAGTAGAGTTAGGTTATTCCATTTACAGGCTGAGTGTCAGATCTACCAGGTGCACGCTCAGGTGCTCAGTGTGGTAAGGGTCTCTAACAATGAATTTTGAAATGAAACTAATGGTGTGAGTACAGTCCACCAGCCTATGCTGATGCTATGGCCCTTGTTGGTCTTCTCCTGAAAGACAGTGCCATACACGAGGAGGCTTATGTTAGCCAGGTTAGTGGTGTACTGGCTATGTGGCATACCATACCATAAAAAAACTCCATAAAGTTTGTTATCGGCCCTGCCTGTCTCCTTTACCAGCTGTGTGCCTGTCATTCTAAATATATAATATAGATGGATAGAATAGAAAAGTTCAATAGTCACTATTACATGCATATGTAAAGTGACTGTAATAGTGAACATACAGTCTGAAGTGCAAGTCATGGTGTGATTCATTGCATTGTAATGCAGGCTCTCCGGCCCCCCCTACATTGAGGTGTAGTTTAGTTTCGGGTGTCACAGAGTCCAACCTTTTCATTGGCCGTTTAGCTTTCAGTTTCATTTTAGTCAACTTGAAACCTAAATCCAGCTGTGAGTCATTCAATTGCTTGGGCAGGCTGTGTTACACAGTAGCTTATGCTCAGCTCAGTAGAGTTAAATGTCAGATGTCACTGTTAGATGTCATTCAAAGGTTTGCACTGCAGCCAAATGACAAAGCTCTGGATGATTACCAAGCAGTCTTTTTATTAGCACCAACGACCCCTGAAAACAAGTCCAAAGCAGCAGCACAGCCAAAAGGATCTCTCCAATGTGTCATCACAGTCACGTAATAGAATTTAACTTGGTAAGTTGTGAGGAATAATTTGAAAGTCCACTGGGTTTATAGGGCAGGTTTACGTGATCTTTTTAAATATTTAATGACTGCACATTGGAAATTAGTAGGCCTAATTAGTGTTTGACCAAGTGGCAAACTCTGTGGCAGAGAAGTGAAGCCCATGTGCGAGTGCCAAAAACTGCAGTTCCTTGAATGGCCACTTGAGGCTGGCTCCAAAAGTGAGCAGATTTTGGCCATATCGCTCACCCCTATTTGACATGTATAGGGCCGCCCCTATAAATTGGTAAGTCGACTAATCGGTCGATTTGGTTGACTACGACTTCTTTAGTCAATTTTTGTTATTTTAGATATGTTTTTTTTTTCATGCTAAAATACTTATTTTCAAAAAACTTCTCAGTTTATCTGTGGTAAACACTTGATGTAAAGTAGTGCTTTTGCATTATTCTTTTTTCGAGAAACTCAGTTTTACAGATCCGTCACTTAAATCAACTCATCAATTTTAGAGTTTTGCTTTGATGATTTATATTTTAGTCCGAGAAATGATCTCGTCAACAACAAGGACACTTAGCGTTTGTAACCAATGTTGAATCCGAAAATAGAGCAGCTTTTAGGAATGAACAATGAAAGCTTTATTAATTAATCTAGAAATATTTGTATAAATGAGCCCAATACTTCGCTCACACCTACAGTACATGTTCTTGTTGGGGTTATAAGGGTTACCACATGCCCAGGAAGCATCATAGACTGTTTCTTTGTTCATGACAACCAGTTTACCCAACAAAATTGGTTTGCAGACATTATTAATGCACACAAAACAACATAAAAACAGTCCAATAGCATGTATATAGTCATCATCAACTTTATTGTCAGACTCAAACTCCATTAGATAAACATACCAAACAATACATACATTACATTTAAAACATTGCCACTTTCATTTTTAATTTCAATTTTTTTATATAAATAAAAGACAGTTTTAGCAATATTTCCACAGGGGTGACTGGTATTGTTCAATACTAAACCTAGGATTTGACAGCAGCATTATAATGGTGTTCAGAGAATCATTCAGCCAACAGATACATTTAAACATCAGATTTCTCAATAGAACCTGGGAAGTGTTTACTCCTGCATTACAAAACAACTTGTTGGCACTACAGTCACCAACCTGAAGCTTATGCATGCTCGCCTTTTTAAACTTGGCCGACTCGGAGGCAGTATAGAGAGGAGTGCAATATGCTCTAAAGAGACTTATCTTGACATAGTCTGAACACATGTAGAATGTTCTTGCCAACGTGTTCACTTGAGCATATAATATATGGCACAGTCTATACATGTCATCGTCATCAGACATTTGACCTGTAGTGAAGTGCCCCTGATATTTAGTTTTATTACATTACATTACAGTTCATTTAGCTGACGCTTTTGTCCAAAGTGACTTACAATAAGTGCAAACACTCATGAGGATACGACTCTAAACAGCGACAATCTTGCAAGTACATAAGCTTCAAATAGGTGAAAGTATAGAACAATAGCTTCAAATAAGCCAAACCAAAGTAAGAGCAACAAAGAGAAACTATAGAATAACAATTCAACCAATAGCTTCAAATAAGCCAACCAAGTGCAAAAGTACTATTATTATTATTATTATTATTATTATTATTATTATTATTATTATCATTATTATTTATTTTTAATTACAAAAACCTAGTACTTGTGCTGATAGATAGAAATTTGGAAAGTTGAGGTTCTTATCCCATGGTCTACAAGTCATGACAACAGTCTTTTTTGCATTGTATTGCTCATCGTAGTTGACCCCATAGTCTGAGCAGCTGTTGAAATCCAGCACTGGCAGGCGGAAAATATCCAGATTGTCGGCGTACATAAAATGGTTTATCAAGCTGTTACCAACCATACATCCAGTTTTACATCCTCTTAGCTGGTCAGATAAACCATTCATGTACACATTAAAGAGGATCGGTGAAAGTAGCCTCTATTGACATCCCCCTGGATCCATCTTTTTTATATACGATCATATCATGTTTTCTGTCTCATAGATTGCCTATGCTGTAATTTTAGCATGTTGTTTGTTCTGTACACACGTCACCTATTGCACGTCTCTCCGTCCTGGGAGAGGGATCCTCCTCAGTCTCTCCCTGAGGTTTCTTCCGTATTTCTCTCTTTAATTGTGAGGTTTCTTTGGGGAGTTTTTCCTTGTGCGGCGCGAGGGTCGAAGGACGGAGGGGGTCGTATCCTGTACAGTCTGTAAAGCACACTGAGACAAATGTATAATTTGTGATTTTGGGCTATTTAAATAAACTCAATTTGATTTGAGTAGCCCCTCTGTGGTACTCCATTACCAACACCAAAAGGAGTGGAGACTCTATTGCCCCATTTGACCTGCATATTCTGGTTGGCATCACAATATACCACAATTCTTATATAGTATCATGAACATGCAAAATAATGACTTTTCCGAGTCACCTGACATATTCTAAGAATAACAACATTTGACATGTGTCGCTATAAGCCTGTAAATAAAGGAAAGTAAAATACTACATTTCTATCCTCCTATTTTCTTTTCACTTGATTAATCTTAAAGAAGCCTGTTCTGGAGTTTAAGATGTTTGGTAACTGAAGTAATTCTGAGCTTGCTGGTCATGCTTGACTTCTGTCTGCTTTGTGTCTTTCAGATCACACACTACAAACAGTATCCTCCAAATGTCAGCAAAATCTACTCCTACTTTGAATGCAGACGCAAGAAAGGCTCCCAGTTCAGTGAAGTGGTGTTCTTCGGTCTTCAGTATCTGCTGAAGAAGTACCTCATAGGTACATTCACATCCTCCCCTCTAAAATCAATTAAAACAATGAATTGACAGAACCATATAGGGAAGAAAATGCATGTTTATTGGCACTTTGCTGTTAACGAGAACACTGGAGAATGGAGTGCCTTGTTATAAAAATGCTGTACACACAGGAGAAATATTCCACGCTGTACTATGTTGTTCACACCCTAAAAGTTACAGCTAAAAATGTTTTGGTAAATCCAACATCATGTGGAAACGAAACAGAAAATTAACTACACTCGTACACTTTCATATGAGGTGATATGAGGCTCACTTTTCTGGATATTGAGTAAATAGTAGTTGTGCATGTGACTGAGGTCTTAGTAACCTAGTTTGTTCTCTACAGGCCCAGTTGTCACAGAGGAGAAGATTCAGGAAGCCAAGCTCTTCTACCAGATGCACTTCAAACAGGCTGTGTTTGATGAGGAAAGCTGGAGGAAAGTCCTCGAGGTATACTTAAACAATAAGCTATGAGACGGTTACTACATATACCTGACACAGTTTCATAAATTAAACTCACAGCAACAAAACATTCAATCAGAATTTATTGATTCACAAATAATCATTCTTCTGCTAAGCAATGTAGTTCTTCAGCGTGGTTGCCAAGCAACACACAGGTGCAGTTGAAAGCATGCTTAAAGATGAGAGTGATTGTTAACATTTATCTGGATATCGACATGAATTGTGCATTAGTTTAAGTTTATTCAATCATGTTAGCACTCTTCTTTTTTCCGGACAGGTGCGGGATCTCTAGTATACAAAAAACATGGCATCATGTTGCTCTTATTAACCACGTATGTATCTAACATCAGCAGCTATTACGCTCACTATAACTAGAGAACATTAAGAATAATATGCTACAATTAAAAAGATGCAAGCTAGCTAAAGTTACATTGTTAACTTACCATAATTAGTTAATGTAGTTTGTCCGCTCTGGATGGAGATAAAAGGCGGTTCTCCATCTGCTCAAACATTAACCCCCGTAGGGTCTCTTTGTTTCGCTGGCATCTTTTGTGGGGTTTTATGCATTCATTTTAGTGCGTCTCCTTTCTTTTTTATCTTCCTGTTAATTTTTCTTTCTTTTGGTTTTATGGTGGGTTGCAAGCATTACTTATAAGGTGCATACTGCCACCTACTGTACCGGAGTATGTAGTATGAGATATTGTCCCTGGGTTACTTTATATCATTTGAGAATCAAGGTTATCTTCCTCCTCTATACTGTCCATCTCTTCCAACCACTTATCAGGATTGATGACTGATTGGCATAGTGATACTATTGTAATGTGGTCACAGCTGCGTGTTTTGTAGAGTATTTAACAAAGGCTCTCAAACGCAACTCAACCAACAGTCATAATCAAGGACCTTAACTATTTGTTCCATAAAAAGAGATATTCAACTGTCACTCTGCCTAGACAGATTCATCTTCATATATCTAACCTGAAGTAAATGTACGTGTTACTACGTCAGAAACACGATGGCCGTCTACCTATCCGGATCAAAGCTGTCCCTGAGGGTAGAATTATACCGAGAGGCAACGTGCTGTTCACCGTGGAAAACACAGATCCCGACTTCTACTGGCTCACCAACTACATCGAGGTAAACCAGTTTGCCACAGGTTCATTCACAAAACAAGGAATTACTGGCCGCCACTAGTGTTACTGTTAGCAAGAAAGCTGTTTTTCTTGATATTCACTTTAATATTGACCAACAATGTCAGTTTTGCACAGTACTGCTACAATTTGTGGTCATTTTTCATTTATTTGGAGGTAAAAAATGCTGGAATCTTTAGTGGGGCAGTAGCAGTCGTTATCTTTGCAACCTCCCACCCGCACTTTATTTAAAATCAATTCTCCAAATAGGGATTTAGACAGTTCATCCTTTGGAGAACAGACGTTTTGACCTGACAGAACATCAGTATTGCATCACTGTCACTTAATCTACATTTTCCTCACACTCCTTTTATGTCATCTTTTATTTTTCTCACTCATTATCTGTTCTCTTTTCTTCCCACACCCATGCTATTTATAACCACCCCCATCTACTAACTGTAGACCATGCTGGTCCAGATGTGGTATCCCATCACAGTAGCCACCATATCCAGGGAGTTTAAGAAGATCCTGGCCAAGCACCTGAAGGCCACCTCCGGGAGCCTGGAAGGTCTGGACCTGAAACTTCATGACTTTGGCTACAGAGGAGTCTCCTCACAGGAGGTCAGTTCTTATTTAGTGAGAAAGCTAATGGAGTTTCTTATTTTATTCCTGTCTTTTGCACTTTGCCTCTACTAATGTGGTACTGTATGTACAGACACTATGTCTGCACTAAAATCATTCCTTCGTAATCACTGTCACTGTGGCTACGGATAAGAGAATCTCCGAAATTCCTTAACATTGTGTGGCATGTCACTGGTTTGTATTTTCACAGAAAATGGAAATGTACGTGGCCTATGTAACAAATGATCATCTTGTGATATCTGCTTTGTGCATATGGCTGTGTCATGCTGATGTTATCACATGTGTGTAGGACATCTTACTGGTCACATTACTGATAAAGGCACTAAGGTTAGATTAGCACAACTCTCATGAAAGTCAGAAGGAACGTCTTAAATAATGAGCATGAAGCTGGAATGTGAATTCATTTATTTATCTCTTGTACAGCATGCGGTGTTTCGTTATAAGAGGATTCTAAAATCTAATTGTCATAGGTCCCACTTAGGTCGAAAGGTCGACGTGAACATTTCTTAAAACCAGGCAGCAGCCATGTGATCACATGACTAGTGTCAATGCCGTGTTAACCTAATATACGTGTGTGTGTGTTTATAATAGAGTTGCTCAGTGCATAAAGGAACAAATCTTTAACAAGCATTTCTCAAGCTGAACTCAATGTACTGAATGGGCAGTGTCACTTACGGAAGAAGTAGTTTTTTTTGCATTTAAGCGCTTCTCACTGGTAACTGAAAACACCTTCATAAGCTCATTTTAGCCCTGATGGCTATCAGATACACATTTACTGGATGGAAGACAATCTTCTTAGTCACTTATGAGGCGTAAAAATCATTTCAGGCAGGTGTAAGGTAACAGAAGTGGGCATAAATCCAAGGAATATATGCTCTGCCATCTTCGATTTGACTGTAATTCAAGTTGCCCCCTCTCTGTCAGAGTAAATCAGGTTATTGTAATTTTAAACCAACCGAAAATAATTTTTTCCCTACAATCTTTTATAAGTCGTGATGCATGGTCTAGGATCAGTACTAAGATCAGTTGTTTTATGCAGTTCCTCCCAGCTGACTGAAACAATCCGGATGTAATAGTCCTGTTTCAGAGTGGTGGTTGGTTATTAATCTTTTTATACAGTGCTTTGTTTTGAACTGACATCAAGGAAACCATTTGAACAGCAGAGTGATCCATATTGTGCACCTCTCCTCTCCAGTCTGCAGCATTAGGTGGAGCAGCTCACCTGGTTAATTTCTGCAGTACAGACACAGTTGCTGGGCTGCTGATGGCTCAGCGCTACTATGGCTGCCCGATGGCTGGCTTCTCTATTCCAGCAGCAGAACACAGGTATAGCACACATACACACACATATATATACATGTAAATCGTGTATTCGAAAGTGTACGCCATTAAATTCAGTCCATGGCAACAACATAATCCGTGAGAAAAAAAGATCCTGCTTGCAACGTTTTTATTTTTTGCTTTCAATATAGAATAAATGCCACTAATCTGCACAGTTGAGCTGTCAAATAAAATGTGTGGAAACACAATTTAAGGGCTCTATCTTCAAATATTAGAACTAGTATTAATATTTCTAGCACCATAGACAGAGTTTGTTACTTCCTTCCTGTCGTGCAGTACCATCATCTCCTGGGGGAGGAACAGGGAGAAGGAGGCGTTTGAGCGAGTCCTTGACCAGTTCTCCTCAGTGCCAGTGTCAGTAGTCAGTGACAGCTACGACATCTTTAACGCCTGTAAACACATCTGGGGAGACAAGCTGAAGGAGCGCGTCATGGAGCGCAGCCAGGACTCATGTCTGGTCATCAGGCCGGACTCTGGAGACCCCGCAGAGACTCTTATTGAGGTAAATAACAGGGCTGGGTTAGTCCGTGTTAGTCATAAAATAAAATAAAACGCCATATTAGTGTTATTTCTACCTTGAATTTAAACTTTTTATAATTTCCAACTCTCCAACTAAATCTTCTTGGCTCTTTTTAATAATGGAAGTCTGAGAGAAATTTTCAAACTTTCGTGTTCTTTATACTTGGAGCTAGAAACTTAAAAATAAAAAAATTAATTAATGTAAGTGCTTTTTTCAGACTTTTTCACACTTGATGATTGGTGCAAATTGCTCCTACAAAGAAGAGAGCAGCATGCAGCATAATGTAGGAACTAGTTTGGTTTTACAAACAAGAGGAAAAAAACTTTGACCTCTTCTCTGTCCCTCAGTTTCCACTCTTCGTACACAATTTATCATAATCATAATGTTCTACTGTCTCCTTCCTCTCAAACTAAGCAGTAGCTGAGCTATGAGCAGTTGTTGAAAGGATAAAACTACCATAGTTGTTCAGCTGCTGGGTTAAATCAAAGAAGGACATTTGCCATTCAGAAAACACCCACTTTTCTATTATTTCTCATCAAAATTGTGTTATTTCTTGAAACCAAAGAGTCAGAATTGTTCCCTTTTCACATCTAAATTAACTTCAGCAGTCGGGAGGACGTGGCTATGGAAGAAAGGTTGTTTTTTGTGAAAACGTCTTAAATTCTCCAAGTCTCTTATTCAGAGGAACTGAAAGTTTATTTTTTACTTGTCATACTACTTATTACGAGATCAAGTATTCTAAGTAGTTTATTAGGCTGACTCAACCTAGCCTGGACTTTTAGTTTGTTTGGGTTTTTTTTAATATTATTTTGGTGACAGCAAGTGGCAGATGGTGAAGTTGCAGTTATTGTGGATACACAAAAGGTTTTTACAGCCATGTATGATGT
>CALSCE010010661.1:2122429-2142508 GCA_943593645.1 Bovichtus variegatus
CGGCTTATATTCAGATGCGCTGAATAGTCCAGAAATTACGGTAGTTGTCATCTCCTGAACTTTGTAGTCTTGGCTGTACTTCAGCCTGCCTGTTTTATACCAATGTGTAAAGTGTGTGTGATGGTGAAGCTCATCAGGACTACTAAACTGATATGCAAGTAATCATATTTAGTGGTTATATCTTGAGCCTTAAGCATGTTTCTAGCCATGCTAGTGGCTCGTTGATCGGTGGGTTGGTCCACCACTTTCATCCAGACTGAGACAACTATTGCATTGATTGTGGGGGAATGTGATACACACATTCATGTCCCCCTCGGGATGAATTGTAATAACTTTGGTGGACTTTCGCCATAATCAAGTCAAATTTGATTTTGTCCTTTGATTTAATGCACAAATACCTGTAGAACAAATGGCACTCCCATCAGCCTCACCTGCACTTCGTGTTTCCTACTAATTAGCAAATAGCAGCATGCTAACATGCTAAACAAAGATGACCATCTTTCTTCTGCCTGCCAAACATCAGAATGTTAATTGTCCTTGTGAGCATGTTAGCATGTTTTATCATTTTACACTTGCGAGTTCCACCCCATATACAAAAGTATGGGGACACATTACACCCGTATTAAACATGCCATTGCAGAAGCATGGGCATTAATATGCTGCTATAACAGCCTCCACTGATGTAGTGTTAAGATTCATTTACTTCATTGGAACGACACATCACCATGTGGGGAGGGGGTATCTACATACTTTAAGGTAATCATTTATTATTTTGTGTGAATCCTAAACTTCTGTGCAAAAATAAAAATGGAAATGAAAGTGCGAATTGACCAAACCAAGAGAAGATGTACATCTTTTGCCGTGAAGTAAATCAAAATGCATGGTTGATGGTTGTCTTTCTAGCAGGATCCTCTGTTCTCTCCAAGGCTCCATTTACACTAAAGAGTACAGTAGAGTGCAGCCCCCTACTCTCCTCCTTTTCCCCCCATTGTTGCTTCATGTGCGGGGCATCCTGTGCTCATGTGTCCACCAGGCAAACTCTCTTTGTGGCATCCTCTGGATGGAGTAGCTCCATAACCCCACTGTGTGTTGTGTACGTACATTACGCAGAGCCCCCTGTACTGTCTTTTTAGGGATTTTCGCTTAGGTCCTTGGTAAGTCATAAAGCCATATGCTAAAACAAACAATGCGTTTCTGACCTCCAGGTTACCAGGCTGCAGCACATCAAAGTATGCAGACTTCTTTATCTATTTGACTTTCTGCTGTACAGGAATACACGTGCATCATCAGACAGACACACACTCATCAAGTATACATCAACTCACACATGCTCAGAAGTGCATGTGCGTCACTCTGTGGAGATGGATGCTCCTGCCAACAAGACTTTTCTCACATTATGAGCATATAACAATTTCCTCACATCATTTTATTGATAAAGCCCACTGTGAGATTCTCTGGAAGTCAAATATGATAAAGTTGTCATCCGAGTCTTAAAGCTGCACCAATCAATATTTTTATATCAAATGTGTAAAGTGAAAGGGGTCAGTCATTGTGATGAACCCCAAAAAGAATTATTAACCAACGTTGCAGTTCCCTTCTACGGGTTCTAGACTTTTTTTTACCTCGTGTTTTAGTTTTCTGGCTCTCAGCAACCTCATTTCCAGCAGCAGCAACTGTTTTGAGTGGAAAACGCTCTGATAAACCCAACAGGGAGGGTACCTACCTGCTCAGCAGGATGAGTGTTTGCTAATACGTTCACTATAACAACTGTATATGTCGATAATATGTTAGCATTGTGTTTGTAGTTTTTTTTCCACTTTCCCCACGTGGCCACAAAAGTCAATTAATGCAGCTTTAAAAGGTTAATTGTAATTTTGAATGTCAATGATTTGATTAGTTTGAAGTGTATAAGACATTCTTAACATGTATTACATTACATCTGAAATTCAGGAAATCTTGCATACAAGGCAGAAAAGAAACATTAAATATATTTTTATCAAATTGCAGCATAATGTAAATGATGAAGGTTTGCTTGGAATATTGTAGAACTAGCAAAGAACATTTTGTAATCTAAAAGCGTATAGGCTACTCTGTTGTCAGTGCTTACAGATTGATTAACAGGGCAGTTGTCTCAGTGTCAGTCTTTGTTGTGCACTGTAATATTTTAATAAATGCTGCAAAATAGAAACATACTGCATCATTTTCCTATCATTTTGTGATTAAAATACACTTTTCACAATACATGACAGTGTACCACTTGTAGGCCAGTACATTTTGAACTGGTTAAAACCAAACAAAACAGGATGTAATCACAGCCTCGCCTGCAGCACTGTGGCCTGTTGTTCTTTCTCTCTCTGAGGCTGCTTGGCAAAGAGCCAGTGGCTTCACACTGTGTGTCACCTCTGGTCTCCTCTGGCAACCTTTTCAAGTCAAATCCCCTTTTCTATTAAAGACAGAAAAACAAGTTTACCCAACCCTTTTGGACACTTTGATTTGACTTTCTGTAACTGACCTTTTGACCCCTAGTTAAATTGGTAACTTGTGCAGCTGTAGGGTTCATCCCTTTGGCAAATGTGTTGACACAAGGCGACCTTTCTGCAGAGCCATGAATGTCAGAAAGGGATTTTTGATCAATCACTTCAACTCTGCTTGTAAACTTTTGCCCAGCTTCCATTTTCCAAATAGACTTGAGTAGAGTTTAACCACCTGCATAGTCTCATCAATCTAGGTGAAAAACTACCACAGCTATACAGCAGTGAAGAGAACCCTAAACTTCTATCTGACCACAATGAAGCCCTAACTGCGGCCTATGCTACCCAGTCAGCCTTAATGATTAAAGCATTAAGCTCTTCATTTGAAGTCTATTTACGTGGCTGGTCCCTGACGCTCCTAGAGTAATGGAAAGCATGAAATTAAAAAGGATTAAAGGGATATTGAGTCGTTTTTAAACTGTATGTGTTTCTCAAGCTTGTGCAGATTCACTCACAGTTACATAGGACTATATAGCCAGTTTAGGTCAACTGTGTTCAGAGATTTAAGGGTCATCTATTTCAGCCCTGACATAGGCCATCACTCAAACTATTCTTAGAGCCAAGAATATCATGTTGACGCAGGGTTATATTGGCCTCCCTCTCGTGTGTGCATGTGTCGGGCATCATTGTACCATTGTTGCTGTGCTATCTCAGTGAACCATGCTGCTGGGTCTGTTGGTGACTCAGCCAAGCCGTCCTGTGACCCTATAAACCTGCAGTCAGCCATCCAAAAACAGCGGGGGATGAGGGCAAACAGACAGTGAACACAAACCCTGTAGGGCAGGTTAACCGTACTTAGCTATACCCTCCACACTTGGTGCATGACAGGAGCTCACTGATAATGGATTTACATTTTGACCACATGCTTTATTTAATACTCATTCTGTGAAACTTAAGTTCAGTTTTGATGTAGGGGACTGACTATGAGGACAACGTAAGGTGAAGGGAAAAGTTTAATGATGCTAAACATTTAGATTTAGATTTAACATTTAGATTTAAATTTAGATCTTTTGATTTAGATTTTCCAAGATAGACAAACATAAACAGAGAAACCATACTACGACAGGGACATGGCTAGAAGTATGGAGGGGGAGTGTTACAGTGTTCATTTATTTTATGCACGTGTTTCTATTAAACACGTGGTGCAACCATAGGAACACATACATGCACATGATCTTACATCAGCACGTGCTTAACTCCAAAGCACAGACATACATTTTTCTTTCTTTTTTTGATGGACTCTTTATATTGGACTCATAATATTCAACCAGGGCGTCAAGATGGTTAACCACCAGAGTGAATGTTATGTTATGTCAAATAATGGCATTATTTGTATTACTAAGAGAGGAGGGCATGATGTTGTGAGTCTGGGAATGACCTGATTGTGTCCCATAAACCGTTCTCACCCCTATCCAGATATGACAGGGAGGATGCAGCTTCTTCCAGGCTTATAAGGCTCAGAAAGTCCTCCAGCCATTTATGTATAGCAGTTAAAACAATTGGCCTTTCTAACTTTCCAGTTCATAAGAATTATACATTTTGTTGCAAGGCATGCTAGAGCTATACGTTTTAGCGCAGATGTGAAATTGTTGGTGTTGGACAGGATGCCCAGAAAGCATGTAGCTGGACATAGAACTACGCCCATGTTCAAGATCTCTGAGAGTGTATCTCCAATTATCCTATCTTTTTTCTAGAGAGGGTGATGTATACTCGGTGCAGTATTTTCAATTGTATTTCCCTAAATCTAACACATTTAGACAGTGATACTAAGTTCCTACAAATGATGAGCCTCACAAGTGGGGTGAGTGAGATACGCAGGTCTTGCTCCCATCTTTTCTGTGTCTGAACATTGCTGTTGGAGGAGGAAACAAAAATACATTTAAATACGCCTGAACCATTCCCATTCTCATGAGTGTTTTTAGGCTTTTATCCAGACTTTTGAGGTTATTTTCGTGAAGATCCGTTTTAATTGCAAATAATAGAGGAAAGAGGATTCATTCAGATTGGATTTTGTTATCATTTCTGAAAACGGAATTATAGTATTGTCCTTAACAATTTGACCAATCTGATGTTTGTTATGTCCTTGCCTAGGTATGTTGATCAATGGGTTACTGCCTGCTGAAAAGAGAGTATTTTTCCAGTTTTCAAGTTCCTGTGGTACCTTACCTCCTGTAGATCATTTTAACCATACAAACAGAAAATTGCATCAACCATACTAACCCACTGTGGCACTGGGGTGTGGTTATGGCGCCGGCTGCTGGTGGAGAGGTGGCAGTGACATAACATAAGCATGGTGGTAAACTGGGGGAGAGGGGGGGGGGGGGGGGGAGAGACAGACAGAGACAGAGAGACAGAGAGAGAGAGAGAGAGGATCACAGGAACACATACATGCACATGATCTTATATCAGCACGTGCTTAACTCCAAAGCACAGACATACATTTTTCTTTCTTTTTTTGATGGACTCATAATATTCACACAGGGCGTCAAGATGTGAATGAATGTTATGAGTCAAATAATGGCATTATTTGTATTACTAAGAGAGGAGGGCATGATGTTGTGAACATTTATATTTAGGTTTAACATTTAATATTTAGATTTAGATTTAGATTTAATATTTAGATTTAACATACAAACATATTCTAAACAATTACATACAACCTGTTGTTTTACATTAATTTCTCTCTCAAATGTGAGGGAAATTAGCTAAATCTGAGGAAAGTGAGCAAAATATTCAGTACTGTATATCAGCTTGAAAATTGTAAGCAGATTGTTACATTCGGTGATCCATAGAAAGGAGACACGCATTACAATAATTCCATTTTGAAAAACAATAAAACATGTGGTGTAGTAAGTTTAATGTGATGTAAATATGTTTATATAAAATGCTTATAGTCATGCTCATCCGTTCAGCTGCCACACAGCATTAGCAACAACTGTTAGCAGCAAACATTATCTAACCATGTTTTTTATTAGTTACATAAAACTGAGGGTGATATCAACTCACACTCAACTATCAAAGTCCGTAACCTCGCACTTGTGTGTAACGGTTGATTAATTGCAGCCCTCGTAACCAATGAGCTTTCCAGAAATGAGTGTATCTCAAAACAACACACAATAAGAAATCTTACTGCTCTACCGTCAAGAAAACTGACACTTCTGTCGTATTCTGTAATAACAGGTGAAACTATATCTCACTCCACTAGAAGATTTTTCATACTCATTAAGGGACAAAATGTTGTACAGCTGATATTTTTTAGAGCGATCTTAACACTTTTCTTGACAAGCATGAATTCATCTGTGCTTCATCTTTATTTGTAAAAATAATGCAGATAAAATGGGCAACAAACATTTGAAGGAGTCAAACCAGAGAAAGCAGCCTTTGTAAATAAAAAAGAACTTTATTGGTATGAAAACTATTGTATATTTACAGTATTTCCACACAGCATAGTGTTTACAACAACGTTCCTCTCATTGAACACAGTGTGTGGGTGGTTTGGCAGAGCAGATACATCCACCAGACAACAGGCGGCGCTACACAGCAGCTTACGCCAGGCAGCCTGTCAACACCATGATGCCCTCATAAACTCCTTACTCCAACCTCCAAAGTCCTAACTTTTCATCATAAAATATGAACAAAATGGACCTTTTAGAAAGTAGTTTTGTATGTCTGCTGTGTTCGAGGACCAAAATGAGCAAAGAGGTTTATGTAGCAAACATTTTATTTATTTCAGGGCTCACTCAGGTTTTCATATGTTGTTCAGATGAACCTACTGTTGGGTAAAAAAAGATTACTCCAGGGACACTTCTACAACTGGAAACAACTGTCTAGACTTGCATTTTTCCACTTTTTTAACAGGACTACTTTTCTAGTATTGTTACATTTAACAATTCATAAGTTTACCATTCCTTACTGAGTTAATGTACACTTCACTTATACCAAATACTGTATGATTGGTAAGATTGAAATGATCTCACGACGGAGGGTGGGCATATCAAAAAGTCTAAGCTTTTCCACGAAGGCTGCCATTGGGGCCTTTGTGCGTCTTTCATGTGTGTCCAAAGCATAAAGGCTTACTAAGTAACATTTCCGACAGCACTTGAAGGCATCATTAATAAGCAGCACAGAATGGCCGGCAGTTCAGACCCTACTGCCTTTAAAGCTTCAGATTATGTATGAGTTGCACAACTCGGTGGTGTGGCAGGAGCAGTTCCTTAATAAATATCTCAAGTCTCTTGGGGCTGAACCCTGTGGCTTCATGAAGCGTGCAGCCGGTTGGCCATGCTCCGTTGGCTGACTCTATGGGTCTTGTAGAGGTTCGTACTCTGGGTCACAGCCCCGTCTTCATGAGCCAGCTCCTTCTCCTCCTCCTGGCCCCCCACGCTGCATCGAATCTCGGCCTCAATAGTTCTCTGCTCCCGGGCCAACATGAAGGCCATCTCTGCGTCCATTGGCTCAGCAGAGGAGAAGGGGTGACACACGGTCTCGACCAGGCCAATGACGGTCCCCAACACTGCAAACACTGAACCCACCAGGTAGACCTTCAGCAAACCACGGCTGGGTTTCTGAGCCAGTATCTCTTTGGCGAAGGGGATCCACTCCTGCATGCTTTCCATTACTAAGGTAGGTTGTATGTACCTGTTAGAAATGTTAGACAGTGTCAGCTTTTTTTTTTTTACATGTGCAGATATACCATTGTCTGTTTCATAATTATTGTACTGCAACACATTTGGCTATTTAAACTGTTGATCGGATTAAAAAAGCATTTTAAGACATCACTTGGCTCTGGGAGCGTATCATTGTACTTGCAGCCATTAGATCAGGTCACATATGCTGAGATTTGCAGCAACAATGCAGCAGCATTAAAAACCTTTCATGATATAAAATACAACAAGGAATATATTTAAATTGAACCTACAGTTTAGTTGAAAAAAGCAATTCAACACAAGCTAGGCTATATGCAATTGCTGGCTTTTGAACACACACTAATGCAACAGCAGTCTAATATCACATTACTGCAGTTCACACACAGCATACACACTTTGACTACTGATGATTCAAAAGAAAACATAATAACTTACTGTGATTTAGTTTGCTGCTTGTTCTAGTAATAGGTTGACCCTACTCATGAGCTCCAGTTTGTGGCAAGAACACACCTTTACTGGATACTGTGGTCATTTATAGGCCCACTCTCTCCACCCACACAGTGACAAACAGCTGCTGAATATTCAGGAAGCAATCAAAAAAGGCTTTGAGATAGAAACTTTGACCCAGTTGTGTGTAGGCTTACTGTACAGTCAACACCGTCTGTAATAGTCTTAATAATATTCCATTATATATGGATATATACGTTGAGTTACATTTAAAGTGTCACAGTAATATCCTCAGAATTGACAGTGTGCATAGAGTAGCCTGTTCACTTGTGAAGATGGTGAGGTCATAGCAGTATCATACCAAATGTTAGGAATTGTTAAGAAATTACAAGCAATAAAAAAAAACATTTCCAAAAGTGCTGAAGATGTTATCTCCATTCACTTGTGTTTTGTCTATTTGCATGTGTTACATTGCGTTGAGGTAACTTGGAGCTAATAATTAACACATTTTATCTACTAAAATGTTTCTTGTTTAACAAAATAAACCTGATATCATGATTTTCCATGTGATCTAAAAATGTCAAAGTTGTTCTATTAGATACAAAGTATGTCCGTACCAGATTTCAAGACCAATCACAATGTTGTTTCAAATGTTGTGGTATTTTTATGTCTTTTATAGTGCTTACATGTTACCTAAAAAGGTTCCATAGCCTTATATCCATAGTATTAAAGTTCCTAGCCTAACTAATGACATTATTTCTGCCTCAGAAAACTGTTCTGAGACTGGAAACTGAGACAGCGAGCTGTACCTAGCTAAAAGGGGTTCCCTCTCAATACACTACACAGAGTGTACATAACACACTACTAAAAATATGTCTGTAGATCTCAAAAACTCACACTCGACACTGCACCTCATGGGGTCCAATACTCGCGCCAAGTGTGGAGTCAATTGGATGACCAAGAAAAGAGCAGATATACTGTATATATGGGCGGCTGTGGCTCAGGAAGTGGAGTGGTCCACCAGTTAGAGGGTTAGTGGTTCAATGCCCGGCTTCTGCAGTCAGCATGTCAAAGTGTCCTTGGGCAAGATACTGAACCCCAAATTGCTCCCAATGGCCAACGGTGTGTGTGTGTGTGTGTGTGTGTGTGTGTGAGTGTGTGTGTGAATGGTTATCTCTGATGAGCATGTGGCACCTTGTACAGTAGCCTCTGAGTCTGTGTGAATGGGTGAATGCTGATGTGTTGTAAAGTGCTTTGAGTGATCGCAAAGATTGGAAGAGTGCTATATAAATGCAGAACATTTACCATATACAGAGACTCCTTCCATTTTAGTTAGATAATGATGAGTCAAAGATCAAGAATATAAAAATAATAAAAAAGACCTAAAAAGAAAATTGATCAGGAGTGAACATGTGAAGTTCCTCAGTTGTTTGTTGCTCGGGGCCTGTCTGGGAGCAGGTAGGCTAAAAGCCATTCAGGTGACCAGGGTTTTCCATTTGGCTGATGGAGTCCATGTGAATTTTCCACGTCAACAGTCACCAAATCAGGGGACAGGTTGTGTAAACCCAGTTACCCTGCAGCATTTCTGCTGCTGCTATGAACTGTGGTCAGAGTGGAACCGCACATACCACACTCACTCATGATGGTGACTAACATCACAGGAAGTGCAGACGTGTGACGGCACGCAGAGGAGCAGACATCACATGATGACGTCAACACAGGAAGGTGTATTTGATTATTGATTATTGTTTGATTGTTGTTAAAATTATTTTAAAAAATAGTCCGTTCAGAAATGGCAAATACAATTGAAAAATGACTATTGACTAGCTCTATACCTAAACTTTTTGCTCTTTTCTAGAGCTAGGCTTCTAGTTTAGTGGGCTTATCAAACTGCTTCTGTATAATAGACTTTTTTCATTGCAGATTGACACAGATATAACTAATAACATGGATCCTTTCAGAGCTGGTTCTGTGCATGCTGGCTCACTGGCACACCTAAATGAAAAGGTAACAATCAGTATAGTCATGAATATTAGTCACAGTTGTGCGTATAACAAATCAAAGTAGTGATTGTTGGTGCTGTTGGCCCTCACCAGAATCGTTGGCTTCCAACATCTTGCCTAAAAAAAAAAGGTTTCTAGCTGTTTGTTTTCTTGTAATTTTCTTTTCCATTTCCCAAAATAACAACAGTTAGTCTTAACAGTCTTTTTTATAAATAAACATTTGACTATCCTTTTTCATTTAAGATTTTTTTTTAATTAAATAATTTATTTTTGTTTGTATCTCAAAACACTTGAATTGTCAAAGAGAAGAAGACTTACCGCGCTCTTCTCTATTGTTGGTCATTTACAAGATGTGCACCTTCCATGGGGAAACATATTTACTATATTCATTAAAATAAACAGATATACAACTGTCACTTCAGTAAATAACCGTAACCGTCTCAGCATCAGACTGATACAACTCTCCTTCGCTGTTCGCCTGCGGTCTCCATCACAACCAGACCAGTCTTCCCAGTTGGGCCTTCCACTGAGCTCATCGGAAGTTCTGCTCCACATCCCAACATCCAGATGGTCAGCATTGATCTTCTCCCCTTCTCCACCAGCAGTGTCTAGACTCCATCGCTGGGAAAACATGGTTAAATACAGTCGACCGTGTCTCTTTCAGACATCACGCAATATGGCTCCTCCACCACTCCGTACTTACATCACAATAAAAAACAGCCAAAGCACCAGAGCGACAACTAGAGGAGATCGTCTTCACCCCGAGAAGACAAAAGGAGTTTTGGCCAATCTGCTTTTTGCTGTCAGAGCGTCCCAGGATTAGAAAGTCCCACAACACATAATAATCTGTGAAATCACAAGCACAGTGAGGTATTTTCACATTGCTTTGTGTGTCTTATTTGCCATTACTATGCCTCTGAGCTGCTCCTGCTTATCCTTCACTGTACATTATATAAACAGTCCACCAGGCCTATGCTATTGTTTCTACTGTTGACTCTTTGTTGACTGGCATGCTAGTGCTGATTGTGTGTGTTATAAGAGCTGTCTCTCTTGTCTCTATGTAGTGCAGGCTGTTTGCATCTGGAGATTTGTTCACTGCTTCTCTCCTTTGATTGTATTTCCTGTGCTTTTATTATTAATGTCTGTGCTTTTAACTATTGGCTGCCCAGGGACTTCACGCGTGAATGACTAACAAGCCCTGGCATACTTTCAGAAATGTGATTAATATGCACTGTCCCTGTAAAATAAAGTAATAAAGTAATATAGTTAGACATTTCTATGAACTAATTGAACACTTACGTGCGCGCGTGCACATACAATCCATATTTTATACTTACATTAACAACCTTTGGCGCAGAAACATGTTCAAGCAGACAACAGTTTACTTCCAAGGTAATACTGTATGTGGTTGTAATTGTGTTTAGACGAGTGTTTCTCAGTGATGTTTATCACCTTGTGATACCAACTGTCACGACCTCAGACACAGGGTAGGAGGACTCAAATGCACCAGAGACAGATGTGGAGTGTAAAATAAAATACTTTACTCGCAAAAGGTAGTACAAACTCAAGACAATTTACCAACAATTCCAAAACACTGCTGATACGCTGGTTCATGACACAGAGACATAACAAGACGACCTGACATAAGACAAGGAGGGGACACAGGACTGTTTATACATGAGGGGAGTGGGCACAGGTGGAAACTATCAGGGCAGACGCTGATGATGGCGGGAAAACACACACAGGCAGGAAGTAAAGGGATCAGGGGTGAGGGACAAGAGGTAAGTACAAAATAGAACAGGAAGTGCAATGACAGACAGTGACTGACAGACTGGACGTAAGACACGGGGACTTGACGAATGACAGACAAGACGTGACTAAAACTAAGAATAAACATGAACTATACTAAACATGAACCTGACTAACACACTGAATCTGACCAGGAAATAAAATCTATTATAACTACAACATCAAAACTTTAACAAACTCGACAAGACATGACACCAACACCTTCACTAAGGCAGCCGTGACTCCATTTCACTGTAACCCAGGGCCAGTGTTGACGGTGAGGAAACAGCAGGCTGTTACCAAGAAATAAATGACAGCTACTCTCCAGAGGGAAGTCGTGATCGTACTTGTCTGAGGTTGTATGTACACAGTAGCCTCTGTGTGTGTGTGTGTGTGTGTGTGTGTGTGTGTGTGTGTGTTAGTCAGAAGACACACCCTGTACTTGGACTTAGTCAGTGTGTCTGTGAAGAATGGAGAAAAACATAAGGTGTGTGTTCAGCTGGCCCTCAGGCTACTATTCTTTAGACACAGGTGATGATCAGCAGCACTCCAGCACCCAGCAGAGCTACCACACCTGCAGGGCATGAATTATGTCTGGTAGGGAGGCAGAGTTTGTCTGTGTGACATTGTTTCACCCCACAGAACTGTACTCTTTTCTGGATGGAGAAGACCACGACACAGTGTTTAAACAGTGTTATGTCATACATTGTTATAATAAATAAATAAATCACTAAATCATTAGAGATCAATATCTCTGCATCATCTCTTTGTGATATGGTTGGACTTTGTCGAGACATGCAAGTTTAAAATTCTGGCATTTAAGGAATGTAAAGGTTTCCCTCTGTGTTTGCCAGCCGCTGTGGAAAAGAATCTGAGGCAAACATATAGCAGTTAGTACACGCAAAATGAATATATACTTTGCAATTTCGTATGAATGATACAAGTTGTGCGGTGCTCGATGTCACATTTGATCAGCCCCTCCCCTCGTTTCTATTGTGCATTGCGTCATTGGACAACGGCCTCCATCATCCCCACTATCTTAAACTGAGCCGTTTGTGTTCTTCATTTTGTCCGTTTTCTTGGCTTTTTCAGTTTTCATTAGAATGTATGTTAAATATGACATTGTTTTCAGTTTGGCTGTTTTGGTTGAGTTTCTTGATGTTTCTACAAATACTCTAGCTTAGCTTTTATTAAGTTTTGATTGTAGTTTTAACAGTTTTGTTAAGGGTGCAACTTTCTTACAGAAGCCCTATCTTTTATGTTTATAGAATAATGAATGACTTGTAATACATGCAACATAATAGGTCATATATATGCATACGCATAACGCAGCTCATAGTACGGCAGATATTTATAATTTAGTTGTTCCACGTCAAAAAAGAACATTTCAGATATCCACAACGTCATTCTTCTCAGGACAAATAATGTCACTTTTTCCATTCATATGTATTGGCCTTTCAATTTCAGATATCCACAACGTTGTTGTTGATATCAAGAATGAACATTCTGGATATGTTTGAAATTAAAATCATGACTAGAAAAAACTGTATTGCAGATATCAAAAATAACGTTGTGGATATCTGAAATTGAAAGGCCAATAAACATAAAAAAAAAGAAAAAGTCAAAAATCATTTGTCCTAGGAAGAGGAATCTTATTGTTGATGTCTGAAATGTTCTTTTTGACCTGGAACACTTGAATTACAGATATCTGCAATATGTATCCAGTCTTTCTATTCAATGTTAAAACAGCCACTTATGCTTTTTAAGGATTTAAATATATCTTACATTTAGTTTTGACTAGTACAATCAAAGTCGTAACTATCTTGAAATACAATTTCTACTAGTAAGAAGTTAATTGTGGATATCTTTAATTACCATTCTGACTATCAAGAAATGAGATGATGGATATCTAAAATGTAATTACAGAGTGTGTTCAATTAAAGGTTAAACAGTGTGCAATACTCATACTGTAGCCTACATATGACACAAACTTTTTGCCACGTTGTTTTTACACCAATCCCCATGGCTTCTGTGTTTTTTAAATGTATAAACAAGTGCATAGCAGCTATATGCTATATGGTATTTTGTCATCAATTTTTCAAAATTACATTTAGCATTTAGTTTAGAAAAAGACTTAAGCTGTGGCCTAAATACATATTTCAAACTACTAATTTCAAGTATGTACTACATGCTTATTGTCATATACTAAATGATGCTTGTATACTTGTATTGCATTGCGGGAGAAGAGTCTGCATAGTGAACACACTAGCAAGGCTGTGAGGCTGTACTTTACTTGGGCACAGTGGTGCTTTGAGCTAAATGCTAACATTAGGATGCTAAAATGTTCACAACGAAAATGCTTACATGCTGATGTTTAGTAGTTATAATGTTGAGTGGTAACATGCTAACATTTACAAATGAGCAGTAACCATGAAGTACAGCTGAGGCTGATGGGAATGTCATTAGTTCTGCAGGTATTTGGGCGTAAACTAAAATATCATCATGCTATATGAAAAGTCCGAGGATCACCAGGATACATCCTCTGGGTCCCTGAATGTACCAGATTGTGTAAAGACATGCTATTGCCTGCCCATTAACAAGAAACAAATCTACAAACATTTGATGTTTTTTTTCTATGAGTAGATGAAATCATTCAAGCTCAATTTTTGTTTTTCATTTGAGGTCACAATAGTGTTTTATTACACCTAGTTTAGTCTTTGTTTAAGTTTATGGTGTCTTTGTGTTGACTGTGCCTACGTCTGCTTGCATGTCTGTATGTGTGTGTGTTGATTCATGGAGTGAAGGGAGTGGTGGTGAAGGGTGTGACTCTTACACACAATGTGTCATACCGTCCAGGTGAGACAGTGTTTATAAAGCAGCAGCTTGGCAGCAACACAGTTAAATACAGCACACAACAGAGCTGATAGGATACCGACTGCAAGGTATATTTCAGGAAATACAGTCAACTGGCTTTGATTGTATTTGATCGTATCTGCTTGCTGACAACTTTTGGTTTTCTCGTCTGTTCCAGACTTTTTCATAGGAGGAACGCAACATGAGAACACTTTTGCTTCTAGCTGGTAAGTTTTTTTTCTTCTCTTTTTTTCTTTCTCTTCAATATTTAGATATTGTCTAAAGTGTCCTACAACTTTCACATTAAACTTTCTACACCGGATGTTTACATTCATAAATCGTGGGGAGTCAACAGTATGCAGGTTTTCCATCCAGGCAAACCCTGATAACATTCATCTCTCTGTTTTCTAGCAGAGAGGTGGAACCAACCTGAACCTGTAGTGCTTGGTTGGAATAAACACCTGCGTACTCTCTATTCATGATGGCACACGTTCAAAGAGTTGTTAACTCTAAAGGGATTTCATCACATTACTTTGGGGGAAATACTGAATACTTCAAATGTAACATTGTTATCAGTGTGTTAGAACCAGTGTTCAAATCACATGTATATATATATATATATATATACAAATGCATAGTAAGACACTATGACTGTGTCTAAACCCTTAGAAATCATCATTCTTGAGCACTGTAGATATATCCTATGCTTCCTTTTAGGTGTTATCTTTTGGTGTCTTTAGGAGTCAGTATATAAAAAGACATGGGAGTCAAGCTCAAAGGTTGGGTTTAGACAGAGGATTAAAAACATCTGTAAAATCAGGTTAAGTATAGAGATGGTTTGGTGAAAGTTTCATGTGCTTAAAGTGAGCGTAATAATCTGGGAGGAACTGTCTCTGCCTATAAATACGGGTTAATTGACTGTGTCTGCTACATCTATGAAACATGGCATGGTCCCATTGGAATAACTAACATTAAGTTATGATTTCATCTGTTTTGAGTAAAGCTTGATCATACATCAAATACTGTATATGGTTTCATTGAATAATCAATACATTTGGACAATAGTCAGTGTCGTGTCACTGTATTGTTTAAAGGCACATTCCATCCTACTGATGGAGAGAAACATTCATAATTTATTACAACACTGTATTCACATGACTGTAATGTATGGAGATCAAGAGATGAAGGGGCTTTATTGCTGAAGTAGCAACAAATAGAACTGTGAACATGTGTTACCCTGATATTGCACATTTTCTAAAGGTTTACGTGGTATTGGCTCACTGGTGTCATGAGATCATTAGATTTTGAAGTAGGTGTACTTTACCATTTGGAAAGTAGGGAAAAGTCAATAAATAAGTAAATAAAGCAACTCTTTAATCCAGAGTGCACAAGATTTAACAGATGTTTCTGGTGTGTTTTAGGCTTACTTAATAAATCTTTTCGAAAAAAAAAAAGAAAAAAAATGTTGCCAGAGAATAAGTGTGTTATTGTCATAAATACTCATTTTAGGTTAATCTCACATCAGAAAAAAATGTTTGCACAAAAATTTGAGTTGATCATGCTTTTTCTAAACCATCATTTTAGGACTGTACCTGTGTCCTGATAAATGTCAGTATTGACTGTGAACTGGAATATTGATGTTTTTGATGACTCATATGTACATGTACAACATATGTTAACTTTTAATTTCTTGTTGTGCTGCCTTCCTCCTGACAGCCATAGCTGCAGTATCACAGGCCCAGACCGACTGCTCTCGGGGGGCTTGTTACCCCCCCAGCAATGACCTTCTGCTGGGCAGGGCTCACCAGCTCCATGCCTCCTCAACCTGCGGCCTCACAGGCTCCGAGATCTACTGCACCCCATACCAACAGGTAGTACACTACCTGTGTTTAAATGACATTTCATCTCAGCAGATTAAAGATGTTTTCAGACAAGTGTCTCAGGTTTGTGTTGCAGTTTTGCACCATATTAGTATCAACTTCCAAAGCCCACTGTCTGGTTAGAAGAGTTGTTCAGTTAAAAAAGAGATACCTGAGAGAAAGCAAAAGCATACACAGCAGCTTCAATTTTAAAATATATAACCAGAGCACAAACACGGTCACAGTCTGAGCCAGCTGTGTTCATCCGGGCCCCGCGTGGCTCTCTACGTGGGGTTTGCAGCGTCGGGAGGCAAGCAGTGCAGAGGTCATGGTGACCAGACAGTAAGGATGGAGGCTGTGGTGGTTTTGGCCAGACTGCCTGCTGTCCATTTGTGAAACAGTCTGTTTGCAGTGCCAGAGCATCATGTTGCAACTGTACTCTCTGACCGATGTCTGAAAAACCCCTCACCAGTCTGTCTGCTGGCTCAGCACAAACCTCCCGTTACTGGATTCAAACGCTGATTTTGAAATAAGAGAGAGCAGAGGACAAGAGTCATAAAACAATTTTTTTTTAAAATTGCTCAAAAAAGGGAGAAAAGTGCCTTTAAGGTGAGATAAAACAGATTAATATTTTTCTTTCATCAGGTATCATACTGAAGCTTGTTTTTCTAAAATTGACTAAAACAAGTGAAACTGCACTGGAACTATGATTAATAGTCTCAACCCACTGTCTCTCACTAGTTAGGGGCTACCTAATCTTGTTAACATGTATATTTGGTATTGTGTATCTGCTGTGCTGTCAGAATTCCCCCAGATGGAGAGCTTTTTAAAGAGATGTTCTAAAGGATTCGAGATTCAAAGGCTTTTGTGTCACATCCACAAAATGATAATCTTAAATCCCAGGCTCCTCCAATAATCCAACATATAGTATACTTTAGACATAAAAAAGAAATGAAGAAATAAAATAGTGCTATAAAATGGATAAATAAATTAGCAGTATTTTTGTTTTGTAATAGTGCAATGATAATAAAAAGAATGGCGCAGTGGAGGATAAAGTGCAATATTTCCTCAGAAATGTAGTTGAGGAAAAAAAGAAGTGTAAAAGTAGATACGTCAGTAGAGTATATAAAAAGTAAAGTCCCAGTACCTGAAATAATGACTAAGTACTTGAGTAAAAGTTACTACATGTTAGCATTACTCTGCTGTAACGTGGAAAATGTCTTCTACAAAAAAAAGTTTTATTCCAACTCTTCATCATGATCATAAGCAATGTAAAAGACAAGCAGGGAAATGTTTGTGTTGATGTTACGTAACCTTCATACCTTGCAGTGTATGTTACTGTGTTCAATCTGCCTCAGGGAACACATAGCTGTGTTAGGCGTGGACTCTCTCTGATTGATCAATGCTTTCCCTTTTTTTTTACCTGAGCCGCACCTCGTCCACACAGGGAGGGGCAAGAACACTCAGCTTTATCTCAGAGCTGACACATAGAGACAATTACACACGCATGCATGGCTACCAATAAAGACCAACAATGATAAAGATGAAAGCCCTCACAGAGCTAACCAGTCAGATCTTGTTCACTGTGCGTCATCACACTGTTGTAAGCACCAGACTTTGTAACAAATAATTAAAGTAATTCTTCACCCCCAAAATGATCATTTGTATATCAATTACTCACCTCATGTAATTTTGAATTCTTAAAGAAAACTCTGTTTTTCTCGCACGCCTCCACGGTAAATGAAGAATCCAGAAAGGGAGTACAGTCTTGATGAATTGAAGTAAATGGGGGAAGCATCAAATAACAGAAAAAACGATATCCAAAACATCCATTTACAAGCTCTCACACAACTCGTGCAGTATGATCCGAGTGTCATTTATCCAGTCCCATGCTCACAAAACACTAAAACCTTACTCTTTAAAACACTTCCGCATTAGCAGTCTCGTACTTGCACAGGCATGCTAGTTTTGATGTATCCTATAAAAGGCATTTCAGATTTCTTCATGCAATTCATAGAGGATATAGGAGGTAAACTGTCTAGTCTATAATGTACCTAAGATAACAAAGTTTCCTCAGTTTATTTTAGGCAAATTTGTAAATGGGGACCAAAGTATATTTTTGTTACCCAATAACGATCCCAGCAGATTCACTCATTCCAGCCAGTGGCCTTCTGGTCGGCAGCCAAATTTGACTGATACATCAGACATTTTTTATATCAATCCTGATGCACATACATGTAATATATCAGTCATGATATAAATGTCAGATACTGTTCATTTGACCGTGCGCCCTTTACCTTTTAACCAACATCAATGATTTCATTCCTGCTGTCTTTTGTGTGCACACTAGGTAACATGAAGTAGTGCACATTAGCTAAACTGTAACGAGCCTCCTTGGTGCCAATACAGACACAGATTTAGCTAACTCATTTTATCATATTGTCCACTGTAGACTTTCTACCATAAACAAACACGTGTACAGTTGATGCAACAGTCTGCTGGCAATAACTAAATGCAAACAGTGTATGTTTGCACATGTGTTTGAGGTGACACACTGCAATGCCAAAGGCCACAAACCTTGGGAAGAAAGCCCCCAGGTATCACTTTTAACCCACATATGTAGCATATAGAAGCATCTTCCTGCCATGCTTAACTGGGTTAACTGAGGTGAAGCAGTGGCCAGATATGGACACACCAGAGTCTTTGAGAGGGTTAAGTCTTTATCACCTCAGATTAGATAAGCTTCACTGTCTTGTAATGAGAAGGAAAAAAAAGATTTACACATTTTCAATTGAATGCATTTATGTTCAAGTGAGTTAATGGGATAATTATTGAATGGTGCCACACATGAATAAATAACAGTTATCATATATTATATAGCTGTGGTTAGTGCAAGACTCACAAAGCTGCTTTTTGTAGGTTGGCGCGCTGTATATGTGGAGGAGGGTGAACTGAATTTGCTTTATGTGGCTGACACAGGGTCGAAGAGAGAAGATAATGATGATAATTCAAAGATAAAGTTTCTTCAAATGCTCTCTATTCAGAGCAAAGTGTGTCAAACTCGGACGGCAGCATTCCACTTCACATCCTGCTTATAACAGCAGTGTGTATTTTATGCATTCCACCACGAATCCTACTAACTCAAAATTCATTTTAAAAGTTTAATCAGTTCAAGAGATTAGTATTAGATTTCATTGGCCAGAACTACATCAAGTGTCACTGTGTTCCTTAACTTAATATAAATTGCAATTGAGGGTCATAGGGACATCAATGTTATACTGTGTAATGTAATGTAGCCTTTTAGGACAGTTACCTCTGTAGAAAACAAATCTACAAATCTCATGAGTGGTGAGTTGAGAAACGTAGCTGGAGGGGAAAATATCAGCAAGGCCTTTATGTTCTAACAATCAGCAACCCAGAGGGAACTTTTCCCTACAGGGAAAGCAGCCATGGTCATGGGGGGGTAAATATTGACTGGTGAAAGCAGCAGCTAGCTGACAGTGAGGTAACATACTGGGTGTCTTCATTAACAGCATGTAGCTCATCAGAGGTGGAAAAACATTATCTGCTCACTTTTATTTATTTATTTATTTATTTAAGTATTTATACATTGATAGGTTTGTGTGTTTGTTTGCACATATACATGCAGACTTCACATATGCTTTGACTGACTCAGGGTCAGTGGACAAATAAATCACCTAAAACATAATCTTTGGGATGAATGATGAGGATTATTTCTTTAAAACTATTTTAGACATTTACAGCTGTTGACCCTAACCCTGAAGTCAACTTCCACAGGTGTCACAAAATGGAATGTGTGCAAAGCATGGTCAGGTTCAAGCAGCACAGTGTTCCTTCCTCCTCTGTTACTGGGGAAAGGTTTCACTCCAGCTGATGCATATACATGTTCTGTGTGGCCTGCTGAGTGGCACAGCTTATCTAACTAACATAG
>CALSCE010010661.1:2159386-2172182 GCA_943593645.1 Bovichtus variegatus
GTTTAGTTTAGGTTTAGGATTGATTAATAGGCTTGAGTCGAATATGGCTGCGACTCCACCACCTCGGCCTGTACCTCGAGGAACATGAGTATTTATATGACTAGGTGGAGTGGATTCATTTAGACTGACATATTCTTCATGTCTCAGCCAGGTTTCAGTGAGACAAAATAAATCAATCTGATTATCTGATATTAATTCAAGTGGCTCTGATCAAAATGACATTTTCTAACAAAACTTAAAAATATGGGTCAAACACACCTAACATTAGTTTCAGCAGAATATGGTGACGTCACAAAATATACTCATGTTGAGTTTTTAATGTCTTTTTAGGAGCATTTTCTGCCATCAAGAACGCCTATGATGAGTCTGAAGATGCAGCTAAGAAAGTGAATGCTACCAGAAAGCCGGTGAAGGAATCAGCTGATGTCAGAGAAGAGACTATGGACCTTCAAAACCAAGTACAGCCAGCCAACACCAGAGACCTGGAGAAACTGAACCAGAGCATGGCCTCCCGACCTGACCTCACTCCTGCTGCCAAACAGGTATCTACCAGGCCTCACTTTATCAACATGATGCGGTAACATTTAATTTAGCATAGATTATAGTGTGTTTTGTCGCATGGTGAAAACTACAACTTTGGGGATACTGATATTAAAAGCCTGTTGCTATATTTGAGAATTGTATCAACGCCTGATATCTAATGGCTATTTTGTTAAATGTGACCATAGCTCCTGTATTTTCTCTTTAAATCACCATATATGTATGTGACTTTTTTCAGGTATGTGGCAGTGTTCGCTCAGAGCCCTGCACCCCTCTGCAGTGTGAGGGTGGAGACTTGTGTCCACCGGACGGAACCCCACCTTGTAAAAAGGGTGCAAAGTGTATGGGCGCCCTGCCTCTGAGCAAGAGGGCCAACGCTGATGTTAAGGATGTGAAAGACCGACTAGACAAGCTCACCGGGAAGATCACAGAAGCTGCAGAGAAGGTACACACACACACACACACACACACACACACACACACACGCTCTGATCTCTTTTATCTCCTGTTTTTAGAACTCTGTAGATTATTCTCAGATTATTAAAACAGATTCTAAAGGCCTTGTTTAACACAGCTTTGATTCCTTACAGCTCCAGGAAACACAAGAGACGACAAATCAGGTGAGACAGTCTGCAGAGAAGCTGTCCAATAAGATGAAGCAGGCCAGAGAGGCGCTAGAAGACGACTTGAAAGAGACGCGTGACGTTGTGAAAGATCTCAAAGATTTCCTGTCAGGTAAACATTGTTTTGGTGCAGAAGGTAGAGGGATGTAGAGGGATGTAGAGAGTGTAGAGGGGTGTAGAGGGATGTAGAGGGATGAGTGGCCCGCCACATGCAGCTGTTGCCCTTTTTATTTTTTTCGCCCCTGCCCCTCAGACAGCCTGATATTTGGAAGGATGGTTCACTTGGTTTCAGCGATGATGGCTGATTTTAAATGGATTCATGAGAAGGTGATGCCAAAGTTGTTCCTTTTGCCATTTTGCCTTCAACTTTTCCTGTCTCTCTCGCAGACCCGTCGTCCAACCTGACCCACATCCAGGAGGTGAGCGACTGGATCCTGAAAGCCAAACTGCCTCTCAACCTGGCTACTCTGAAAAGGAAGGTGGAGGAGCTGAAGGACCTGGCGTCCAATCTCCCAGACAGCACGGCCGTGTTGAACAAGGCAGAGCCGCAGCTGGACACAGCCAGGAAACTGCTGGAGGAAGCCCAGGACGCCAGGTAGGCCTTCACACTGCGGGAGCAGATGACTGTCACTGAAGCGCCATGCTCTTTTCTCACATCATCATCAAAAGATTTCTTTTCATTGAATACACTGTAACCTTTAATCAAGATGCTGCAGTTCACTCGTTTTTTATAATACATTTTAAAATACATTATTTTTTTATGTATAATGTGGAAAGATGATCCTGTTCTATCTACGTTTGGTTCAGAATAACAAATCCACTTTCCAAAAAGGGCACACACAAACCCTATTGCAATACCTTGTAGATCTGAGAGTTCATCTAGAGTTGTCCTTACTGTTAGGAATAGATTTTGAGGCCACATCTAAAAATGCTGTGGTCTTACTGGAGGTGTACAGGGGCCTCCTTCACCCTTCCTCTCCTCCTCAGGATGAGTCTCTGGTATCTCTTTGTAGTGATGATGAATGTCACAATGATGTAAAAGGTTTCTCTATGGCTGCACATTAACAGGGATAAGGCAGTGGGAGTAAAGGCCGACGTGGATGGGTTGCTGGCAGGCTTCGGCTCGGTGGAGGGCTCTCTCTCTGACGTGGAAGAAAAACTGCAGGACAGCATGGATCTCATAGACAACTTGAGCGACACTCTGAACAAGGTAGCATGGATACATCAAACAATGGATGACATGGTGGCCCATTTATTTAAAAAAATTAAATAAAAACTGCTTGCCGAACATTGCTGAGCTTTAGTGGTTTTCTTCATGCAGACCGAAGAACAGCTGAGGCCAGCTGAGAAGGCTCTGGATGATGTGTCGACGCTCATAAAGCCCATGAAGCCTCAGCTTGATGAGCTCAAAGACCTGCTGCAGAACGGAGGGCAGCAGGCACAGGATGCACAGGACGATTCAGAAAAAGCTGAGGATGAAGCAGATGCTGCAAATAAGGTGGGAGACCTGCTGTAGCTGTTTTAGTTTGAAATATGAACTGATGAATTTACTTTTGCAAAGGGCTAGTTTGGAATCGGGACTTGGGGGGGAAAGGGCTGAGATTATAGCTATTGGTATTTTTTTATGTGTTAAAGAAGTGCAATGTTGTTGTGACAAGAACATGGTCAAACCCACCCTGCATTTAGTATTAATGTACTATAAAGATTAAAAAGGAGCCGAAACATGCAAATCGTGAGTTATGTTTATAATTCTAAGGAAAGTAAGTCATGGCCTTTTTGCAGTGCATTTCAAATGCAAATGTTTGCTTTTAGGGTAAGTCATTGAAAATGTCCTGAAGAAGGATTTGTTGAAACATTTGGGAACCCTATTAAAGTTACTTGTTAAAGGCGGAGTTAAAATATGTGTGTGTGTTTGTAGGACCTGTTGTCTTTGGAGGAACAGCTGGATCGTCTTAAAGACAAGGCTGCAGCCGGTGCGCCAGATGGAGAGGCGAGGCCTATGGGGGAGCGACTGGCGAAGCTGCAGCAGGATGCTGGAACTCTGGCCAACAACACTGAAAACATGAAGAATGCTCTGGAAGGTAATGTTATTAACTCTCAATTAAGAAAGCTTTATAAATAAGTCTTCACGCCCAATGAGGAAGGACTCTTTTTTCACCTCTGATTCTACCTCAGAGGTTATAGGAAGGGTATTTGGGAGGAGAGGCCTGTAATACAGAATTAATATTCTGAGGTTCAGGCCCTTAGGCAGACAGTAAACTTGCAGAAAAAGACACCAAAAATGTTTTAAATATTTTGGAGGTTTTGTTTTCTTTCAATATCTGTTCAACTTCTGTAACTTTAGTGATCGATTTAAATGCAGTTTGTCCCAACGTCACACTGCATGATCTTCATTTCTTTTGTTTTTTTCTTTTCTATTGGCCTTGTGCACATTGATAGAAATAAACGTCTGGCAGGGAAATCCTTTTTTTTAATAATTTTTTCAAATTCAAAGGTATTTTTTCTTAATGACTTCATATGTGTCATGTGTAACATCCAATTGTGGAATGTATATAAAATGGACACAGGTAATTAAACGCCTCATCAGTTGCATTAAGTTCTGTTCCCGCGGGGGGATGTCTGGAGATCTGCAGCGGTTTTTTATTACATCCCAGGTCACTCCCTGTACTTTGTTTTCCAGGTAAAGCAGATTCCCTCAGGTTGCTGCAGGACGAGATCCTTAAGAAGTCAATAAAGCTGGAAGGACTTGATGCTAAGCTTAAAGGCCTTTTGACAAACCTTCGAAAGAGAGCCGACGACCACAGCACATGCCAGGGCTGAACGTCCCTCAACTGCCCTCAGCAGCATCGGCTGCCGTCGCTGCAACACTTCATACCAGCCTTCCACACTGCTATAACTCTTCTCTATAACATGATACCTCTTCTCTGGCAGTTCAAAGAAATCTTTTTGAAAGTACCAATATCATACAATTATATAGATACATAACAATATTTGGTCAAACACTTTGTGATATTGTGAGTCTGTTAATGTAATGTTCCATCATTTAGCACTTTATTTAGAAAAAGACCACAGCTTCCAACTTCAAAGCAAAGAGCCAACACAAACTTTTATTTGTCAGCAGCAATACACTCCACTGTGAACATTGCACCACCATTATTGTATTTTTCTTTCAGGACTGAAAAGGGGTGAATGTTACATTATTTATTTTCTGTTTTGCATCTGTTGTTGTGCAGAATCCACAGTATTTAAATAAAAGTATGTTAATACTTTGATGTATGTGTTAAAACTTTGTGGGAGAGGCCAACATGGTACTAGATACTAGTACAACATACTTATTGAGAAAAGAATAAATACAAAATGTACGTCACTACATTTGTTGATCCAGAACCCGACTGTTGATAGATCTTTATCCCAGCTCGTGGCACTTGAGTTTAGTTGTTTAACAAGAGAGCAGTTTATGTCTATATCACAGAAAACCCAGCAAACACATAGTTGCTGTGTATCAATGACTTCACAAGTTTCAGAGTCTAAAAAAGCTAATTAGTTTTATAAAAATGTATAAGCCGTTAGAATTCAAAGGACAGCCATGTCAGTCAAATAGAACTCATAAACATCAACAATACGCTTGCATATTTCAGCTAAGTCTATTCAAAACAAATACATTTGAATGGTATTCAGTACAATATTGACAGTTATATACAGAAGAATAAATACCATCAGCATTACCCAATTTGTATGAATTCTAAATGATGAATTCCTGCTTGTGTCTGATTTAATATGGTGTTAGTTATAGACAGTCATTACATGTTAAAGTGTTTTTTTATAGTGCAGATATTGTTAGTGTTTGTCGATGGAACATGTGTTCGGCAGCAGAGTCAACACCTTCATGTAACGCGGGATGCGACAATTCAAGAGTTAAAACAGAAAAAGGAAAAGAAAATTAGTTATCAACAACAGGCTGGTCGAAGCAGTCATTTGCATTCTCAATATCTAGAGATGACTGGTTACCTGCATGAGAGTCATTTAAGGGTGAGCCAGCCAATCACATGACAGAACACACTCCAGACTGAAGCGGCTGGTCCTTCCTCTGAGACACAGTGTCCAGGCTGCAACACACCACACAACCAGGATTATACATTTCATACTAGCTGCTCAAAATCTCAAAGCATGAACAGATTTAAAGTATTTGAACAATGATGATATACTTTGTCGATGAAGTTTCCATAAAACATATTCAACCTATATGACAATATTACAGCTCTAACTATAGAGCGATACTCCCCACTGCAGTTAATTAAGAGACAAAATTATTTTCTGGAACGGGGCAGCAGCTCTCACCTCTTGGATGGCCTGAAAGGAGCGTCAATCTCTGAAAGAAAGTGTTTGACCTCTCTTGACTCGTCAACGGTGAGGGCATCTCCAGGCTCACGGTGACAGGCTCGCAGTGGTGAACAGAGACCTCGGCCCGATTCAGCGTTACTGCAGGGTAGATGATTGGCCGCGTGAAAGGGATTCCCGTTTGGGTCGAAGGCATCCGCCTCCTCGTGGCAGGGTCCCGGAACCTCCGGGTCCTTCTGGGAGGTGGACTGGACTATGATGTTGGACGTGCAGGGTTGTGAGGGGGAGGGCTCAGGAAGGGACGACTGCAGTTTCTTCATGTGGTGGATTACTGAGGCTGCGTTGAAGGCTTGCTGTTGGAAATGCACAAAGAGAGAGAATTATACTGCTGCTGCCCACGTATGGCATGACACATCTGTCTGGGTTAGTAAGGACAGCCTATGGTTGGCTTTATATAGTAAGTGACTGTGTCAAGGATCACTTACGTAACCTCAGTTAAATTGGTACAGTTTGGAAACGTTGTAATGGCAAAATCAGAAATAAAAGTGCACATTTCAGCCGTGTTGAAAACATTTTACAGTTTCAATAAAGAGTTTACGGCGTTTGACGACGCTTAAAGTGCATTACGTGTTCACAATTGAAATTGTATTTGAAGCTTTAAATTCCAAACCACATTTCCTTGGATCCCTGTAACTTTAAAAGACAGTCTTGTTGGTATAAAATACTTTCCCGTAGGCTTTAAAAAGGTGGCTAAAAAGAAACGGTGCCTTATAGAGACGAGCAGCTGTGCTGTTCATTTGAACTCCTGATGGTTACAATGCTGAATTGTAGTACCAAGTTGTCATAGTGTAAAAAAGTATAAGAATGTCAATAAAAACTTCCCAAACCACTTATCTTGCGTGGTTGGCTCAGCTTATGTTGGTAGCCCATAACTAACTAAAGCAAACGTGGTTGCAATATAAAGTCATCCAGGATCTAACAGCAGTGTCACTTACCTTCCATTTGGATTTGGCAAAGTTTCTCTCCATCTGTTCACAGACGGACTGATAAATGTCCAGGTCTTTAGCTGTGTTTTCAGCAATCCTGCAAGGAAGTCACTGACATTAGTTCATGTGTGTGTGCGTGTGTGTGTGTGTGTGTGTGTGTGTGTGTGTGTGACCAAGGGAGAGGACTAACCATGGGTGTCTGAGTGCCTGCTCGGTGAGGAAGCGTTTTGTGGGGTTTTTCTCCATCATGTTCCTGATGAAGTCTTTGGCTGTTGAGACATGACATGGTCATCTGTTAGTTTCTGATGAAAAGAAATCAGCATACTGACCTACTACAAGCATAAAATAATACACATTTGGTCACCAACAATTAAATGATGTATGATTCCCTCACATTTTATACCGTTTATTACGGTTTTGCGATTTGAATTTTCCGGCTGGAACAAGAGAGCGCCACAACAGAGCGCCGTGACTCTTCCAGAAGTCATAACTTTCAACTTCATCGTGAAGGTAATTGCAGCCAGATAAACGAGACAACAAAACAGCGCTGACATGAGAGCTGAAAAGACAGAGACACTCCTACCAGATGAACAAAAAACACAGAAAGAGCGCAAAGAATGGAAAGTGCAAAGTGAAGGGCTGTACAGAAAAACAGAAAAGCTTGAGCTAATGCTTGTGTGTTAACGTTGAGCCTCGGTGTACATTTTTATTCTGTTTAAACTTCTTACAAAAGTCTTAAATCATCTACTACAACAAATCATCACACCATAGTAAGATGACAAAACCTGTCTGCTTCCCCCTCTTTGATACATTACACCATTGTATATCTTCTTCACACACAACATGGCATTTACTTTGACTTATTCATTCATTCATTCATTAGTTTGCACTCTCCCAATGTTTCTGTGGTCTTTCTGGCAGACTGGAGGTATTGGAATAGCGGGTGGCAGCACTATGCTGATGCTTCAGCTACGCGACTGGAAATAAAACAAGCAGGGAAAGTAGATCCTGCAATGTAATGGTTTGAAAATCTCTATCAGCCTTTTAACATCTCCTCTCCACCAGTATGTTCACTTTTCAAATACTTATTGCTTTTTGCATTTCCATTCAGGTTTTTATTACTAATTTTTTTGTCCAGTATGCCCTTCACAGAAATAATTCAGTCTGGCATTTTTTCTTTAGAATAGGAGTACGTTTGATAGGTCTCCTAATTTCTCAAGCAAGCGAGAACTGTCCTTGACCATACAGTATCTACAGTAATTATATCTCACCTAATCCAAACAGGTCAACCACTACAGCTGTGGATGATGTAAGTATGATGCAAGTATGATGTAAGTAGGTATGGGGGTTTTAGGTTAAGCTCTAAGAATATATGAACACATCCTGATCTATACTTCATCTATGATCTACACTGAGGTTAATCATAGTAATGACACTATTTTGGTCACATTTTAGCTGGATTGTAGTCTTCCAAGGAAAGGCACAAACCAAATATTTGGACTTTATTAGAATATTACAAGTCCAGATGCATGCTGACCTTATCCTGTACAATAACTTGACACATCTTGCTTTTAACGCACCCTCTTTTATAAAGAATGTGCTACAAAGATGCTTAAAAAGATGACTAAATGAAAGTATCTTTGTGGTGGTAACATGTCCCCACCTTTTGACGTTTCAACTCATCAAGCCTGTCACGTTTAAATTCAAAGTCTTAACTCTTAAAGCAGTCAAGTGATTTAGCAGATTAAATCCAAATCAAGTAATTTAAACCTGCAATAAAAAATGATTTTCTTGGCCACTTGGGGGCAGCGGTGTGCATGATCATACTCAGCCAATCATATGTAATAACAGCGCACTGTTAGTCAAGAATTAACAAATCAATCGTCAAACTGCTTTCAAAGCAGATTACAAAATTTACAAATTATCTGGCTGAGAATGAACAGGATTACTTTTTATTTTAGCCTAGATTATGTTAGCCTGAATTAGTTAGCCACATTTGAGAACAGGGCCCTGATTAGCAAACAGTTGTTATTTGCACATCCAGCTGTTCTGGAGCAACATTATCAACATTATCATTCACTGAAACACTGGTTAAATAACCAGATATTTCCCTAAAAAAAAGAGTGCTAAATGCTTCCCTGTCTTCATCAGCTAGCCTCCAACTGTCTGTCTGTTGTTTTTAGAGCTTTTTTCAAAGAAAACAGCTGCTTGCTACGTCCGAAAATGAAACTACTAAATAATCAAAGCAGTAAAGTTGCAGTCCGGACATATAAACAATGAGCTGAAACTCACTATCAAGCTCAGGCAATTCATGTGATACTTCTTTGTAGATTTAGCACTACAAGCCATCCCTTGCTTTCACAATGCCATTTGATTATAGCCTCTTAATGTCTGGCTCAGGTCCAAGACAAATGTCATTTGGAGTAGCGTCAAAGCAATGTATAAAGAGAGCGTGCAGAAGATGTTAGTGAAGACTGAGATTTAAATGTTTCTACAGTTTTTTTATACCTGACTCAGAGATGTCATCCCAGAAAGGTGAATGAAAAGCATATTCAGCCCTTATGATCTTTGAAAACAGACGAGTCTCGTTGTCTTCAAAGAATGGAGGGTAGCCACAGAGCCTGCAACACAGAGACAACAAGCTAACTCAGATAATCCCATTACATACACCTTTTTTAAATCCCTTAAGTCTTCATTTTTTTTCAATCAATTTTGGATATGCTATAACTTTGGTATCCAACTGATGGGAAAAATATGATTTCTCAACAAAAGCAAATCAATGTATGTACTGCATAACCTAAGGCTTCTGACATTTAGGTTATTTTTGAAAGTAAACTTTAAAATGTAAGCTTAAAGTGGGGGAAAGAGCTCCAGAACTAATAGATCCTCTCATTTCACCGGTCATGTAACTTGCTATGTTATTGTTAGAGAACAGAAATGTACTCACAGGATGTAAGTGATAACTCCAATGGACCAGCAGTCCACTGCTTTGCTGTAGGGTTTCTGGGCCAAAACCTCAGGGGCTGTTGAATGAGAAACAATAGTGATTCAGCTAACAGAGGAGGAAGAAATTCAAAATCGATTACTTTAATCAAGGATGTAGACCATCAAAGTTCAAATGTGTTGTTGCTGTTTAAAATGTCACCATAAACACCTCTGCTTATAACTGCCAGCTGCAGAATGTAATACCAGGATTACACTGTGAAAATGTCAATTAAAACGTGATTACTATAAACCCATAAAGTTCAACATTTTCTTTACCTTCAATTGTATATCCAACAATATCAAATGTTTGTATCATAGATGATATTATTAATCATTTCAACTGCAACAACTGCCATATAAGTTCTAATACATTTAAGCATTTTGCACATTTGCACCTGTAAGAAACATTCCCATATATCATATGATTATAAGCACATGCACCCTGGAAGACTGGACTAAATATTAAATTTTTTAATGAAAACTGATTTGACTGCTCCTGCCCCTCCAAGAATCGCCACCATATCGTGGTGAAGGGGTGTGTGTGTGTGAACCTGGGCGCTGTGTGGTCGGGGGCTATATCTCCTGGAAAAAAGTGGTCCCAGGGGAGGGGCCAGACTAATAGATAATAACTGGCACTGCAATGATAGATGTATTAGCTCAAGAAGACATTAAAAAGGCTATCAGAAGGAATTAATAATGATCTGGAGGAAGCTCAGTTTACAGCCGCTGCTCCTTGTCTTTGTCAACTATTCATTTAGCATGCACACACAACTTTAATGATTCTTCTTAACTAAATTGATTAATTTTATTCCGTCATCACTCACAGAAAAAAAAGCATCCTTTTCAGTTGTGCTATTTAAATGTACAATTTTATATGCCGGGGTGCATTGCATAAAAGTGTACGTGTATGCCCCTCACCAACATATCCTGGTGTCCCACAGGCTGTGAACATCACTCCATGCTCCGACGTTTTAGACAGACCAAAGTCACTGACCATGATCTTAGCATTCTCGTCTGCATTATAGTACAGCAGGTTCTCAGGCTGCTCAGAGACAGAAGGAAGAAAGAGAGAACGGTAGAAAGTAAAAAAAAAAAAAAAAAGAAAAAGAAAGGGGAAGAGAGAAAATGACGTAAATGTATTTTAAAATAGGATTGTTTATGATTTAAACCTTAAGTGTAATGTCATTCAAGCTTACAGTTCTTCAGAAAACATTTGCAGAACATTTCTGTTTAAAACTTGTTGTGTTTACCAAGCTTTTAATTTTCTTTCTTCTAGGGGAAATGTTTCTGTGCGTGCGTGCGTCTTACCTTAAGATCCCTGTGTACGATGCTGTTTTCGTGCAGGTAGCTGACAGCCTGCAGCACCTGTTTGATCACTGTGCTGGCGTCCTTCTCAGTGTAAACCCCCTTGTCTAAAATGCGATCAAACAGCTCCCCACCTGACACCCTGCACACACACACCACACACCACACACACACCACACACCACACACCACACACACACACACACACACACCACACACCACACACCACACACACACACACACAGGTTTGTTTTCAATTTTAGAGATCCCACATTCCCAGATATAACAAATACGTAAAAAATGTTTTACTTAGTGTAAACGTCATATAGCGTCAATGAAGAGCTCTAACAATCTGATACAGAATATGTATTATAATGTCAGACGGTGTGGAATTAGGTGATTTTCCCAGTCTTAAAGCTACAGGGGAAACGAAAGGGGAAAACTATATGTAAAAGGTTTCATGGCTGTGGCAGTGGAGTGTGGTAACGGCGCCGTCTGCTGGGGAGTGTCAGGAGTGTCTCAGCTGGGGATCAGACAGCTGGACGGAATCAGGTAATCAGCAGCACAATATATGCATGCTGTTAACCTGGTTCTTGTTCTGCACTGGGCTGGGTCCAGAATGAGCCAGATGCTGACTCCGGCCAGAAGAGTTCCCGAAGGCAGCAGCGAGGAGCGAGAAGCTCAACAGGCCGGACTGTCGCTCTTTTCTTTGTTTGCCTGAAAAGGCTGAAACCCAGAATAAACTGTCTTTGGTGAAATCCCTATCTCCGTCATTTTTACCTGGGTGTGGACAGGAGATTTCCACAATGGCATTATGGAACAAAACGATGCACAATATACAGCTGGAAGTGATTCTGTCAGTGTATTTTTTGGTGATAATGTTTAGAACTTGAAGGTAAATTTAATAGAAAAAAAAGACTTCTGAAAGGCATCCATGTATAAAAGAAGCACACTAACCAAATGCTGTTATTGGCAGATTTCATTACACTCAATGTGAGACACATTGTCAATATTTACCTCTACCAAGGTAATCGTTTGTGAAAAATGTGATGATAATAAGGAGTCCACTTACAGTTGCATGACAAGGTAATAGTGCGTTCGACTCTCATAGAAATCCTCTAGTCCCACCACATTCTCATGCTGTATCCTGAAATAGGAATAAAGGGATCGAGGCATTACGGTTGTCCTCGGCGGCAAATGTTACATGTTGACACTCTTGCAGATGTTGGCTTTTATCCCCGGACCCTACTTCTTACTCAGAACAGGTTATAGGCAAAGGTAAGAAGGTCCTACACATACAACTCAATACTTTTGTGGAGTAAGTCAATGTTGACTTCAATGCGTGCGTGTATGTTTTACCTTCTCAGCACATTGATTTCATTTTCAAGGTTGCTATGAGCGAGGTGTTTCTTCTTCAGACATTTCAGGGCATAAAGTTTTCCTGTTTTCTTCTCTCTCACCATAAAAACCTCTGAAAAGGACCCCCTGCACAGAAACGATAAGGACAGAGATACACAGATTAAAGTGGGGTTTAATATGAAAGCAGTCCATGGAAATGATCAACCATGACACAACTATGGGAGCCAGAGCCTTCAGCTATCAAGCTCCTCTACTGTGGAACCAGCTCCCACTTTGTATTTGGGAGGCAGACACCCTCTCCACATTTAAGAGCAAGCTAAAGACTTTCCTCTTTGATAAAGCTTATAGTTAGGGCTGGCTCAGGTTTGCCTTGGACTAGCCCCTAGTTATGCTGCTATAGGCTTAGACTGTTGGGGGAGTCACTCCTCTCACTCCTCTCTTCTCCTCCTTTCCCCATCTTTCTCGCTCTCCTCCTCTCCCTCTCCTTTTATATGCATTCATGTCACTTAAATGCACGTTACTAACTCACCATCCGCAGCATCATCCCCGGAGTTTCTGTGTCTGTACGTCTGGACATGCCTGACACCAGGAAGCCTTTATTGACATCCCCCTGGATCCATCCATCCATCCATTTTCAACCGCTTATCCGGGGTCGGGTCGC
>CALSCE010010661.1:2182182-2239036 GCA_943593645.1 Bovichtus variegatus
TGCACTTTATGAAGGGAAGTGGTGTAAGCAGGTGTAGATGTGTGTTTGTGCAAACATGAGACAGACGCATGTCAGAGTCAACACATGTGTTACCTTGTAAATCAATTAGTGATGGTCTTACACCGCTTTGCCAAGATGCATTCAGTTTTTAATTTAAGGGGCAATGTGTAATGCCTGGTCACATGCTCGGGAGAATTTGGGGGCAGCATTTCACCTCTAGTACTATATCGATACAATCTAAATTTACAGTCTCCAGTTGGAGGAGAGCGCTGCTCCGGAGACTGACCTTCAGTTAGCAGCTGCTCTTCCATAAAAGTTGCGGGACTTCAAAATTGAATTCCCTAGTATGGGTTAAGTTCCAAAAATGTTGGATCCTATCGCTCCCATGATGCAACTGGACAGCAGGTTTTGTTTGACCCGACATTATACAACTGTATCACTGGAAGATGTTTCTCATGACTGGTAAATATGACTCCATGACTGGACACATAAAATTGGTGCAGTGCCACTTTAAAAGGGTAATAAAAAAAAAAAGCTTTCTGTAGAAAAAGATTTATAGTTTTATACTAATACTAATTATATTATACTAATTTTATACTCAGCAAACTATGGTAAGTATAACTCAGGGCACAGGTATCTAAACGGCTCTTTGGAAATAGTAAAATCAGGTAGTGTATCTTAAAATTTAAATAAGCTCTGATATTTTACAGCTACTCCATACAAAATGTCAATATTAATATTGAACCTGATCAAGTTTATTTAACTGCAAAGTTTTGATAAATTATTATATGTATTATATTTATGAGGCCATACTGTCTTCCAACAGGTTAACAATGTATCGTCCTCCACTTGCAGGTTCAGCTGTGAGTAGATTATATTACCCAGACAGTATAAGAGGCTCCATTGATAAAACAAGCTGTCAGGGAGGTGATGGGAGGGATTATCCTTAGTCCGTAGGCCAAACTAAGCCTGGTAACTGGGAGATAGACAGCAGACCCAATTTCCATCCAGTGATAGCTCTGAGCGTGGGCCACACCCACCGCTTCTGCTGCTTATTGTACTGCAACGTCAGGATTTTCTGACACAGCCCTTCCAAAAAACCTCTGTGGCAAACAAATGTTTATGATACTTACATGTTTTTCTCAGCAAGACAATCTTCACAAACACCACTTTTAGGATTTCTACAAACAAAGACATCAGCTATGATTTACAAACCATTGTGAAATAGCAGTTTGGTGAAGCGTGGTGCAATAAACAGATGACAACCCCACCCAGTCCATGACATGACAGTCAACATGACAGACTTGGATAAACAACAATATCTGCTGTAGGCCCCCCATCCATGGTTGCAAATGGAAGCAGTCGCCACACTTTCCTGCATGAACAAATCAAATCACACCTGACCAGATGAGACTCTTTGTAAAGTTGTTAAACAGCCAAGGAACATTTCTGTCCTTAATGCCCATTATTGGTTAATTGATGGTCTTTAAACGTAACTTTTAGTTTCAATTTGCAGCTTTTTCTGAAATTGTCTTAACTAGCTACTAAAAAAAAAACTTGCAAGCTGCAACTAACCATCAATGAACCTTTACACTTGCATGCCGGACTAGTCCTTCTCTTCTTACACACCGAGCAATGCCCATTTCTTTCCCTTGTCTGTCTTTACTTTCAACAGCAGTACTTACGATCCCATTTTCCCCTTGAAGTCAAACACATCCTTGATATTACTGGTGCTTTTCTTCCAGCTGCAGATGATATCCTTCCGGCCCATCTCGGCTCTGACGTTGGCGTAGACTCCTGAAGCATAGATGACATAAATGATTCATTCTTATTGGTAAAAAAACAAAATAGAATACAGTGCAGCCACTTGATGGAAATCAAACTAGCTTTCAGTGTCAATGTACACTGCACTGCATTTAACCCATCCTAGTTTTAGGAAACAGTAGGCTGCTATTACATATACAGCCCTCAGGGAATGGTGTGGGGGTCCAGTGTCTCGCCCAAGGTCTGTTTGGGGACTTGAACCGGAGACCCTCCAGTTCCCAAGCCAAGTCTGTACGGACTGAGCTACTGCCACTTCCCATGTCTCTGTCCCTTAATTAATGTCCCTTAAATTAACTCAACTTTAGCCCTCAAAATATATTATTCTGTAAATTGTAGCATCTTGCTGCAAGGCGTGTATGTGTTTAACTTCATAGTGAATCAGATAAGTTGAATTTATAAACTGTACTTATACCTTTTGGAAGTATCAAAATAAATCAAACTGAATAGGATTAATAATTTCAACAGCATTGGCCGTATTCTTCATCACTGGATTGTCCCGTCCATAGGGGTAGCAAATCAGAAAACACATATGGATTGTTTTAGAAGACACTCACACATGACCTTCTTTGATATTTAGGTATGACAACTTGTTGAACATTTGCAGTTGGAACAATTAACTGATTAGATGAACAGCAAATGTATCGGTTAAACGTTTAATAGTCTATTAGTAATTACCTCAGTATTTTGAAAGAATCCTGGCTACAGTCCTGACCATAATGGTCAAAAATACCTTATAAACAAAGCCAGTGGGGGGGTCATAAGCCTTTCCCCAACCCTCACCCTTCCCTGTTGCACAACCCCACCTCCCCTTTATGTTCTGCTTACATAAACGGTCGCATGTCCAGGACTGAGGTCAGGCCTCGCTGGGTAAAGCCTATTTGTACCATCAGTTACCCACGATTCAAAAGGGCAGAGGATTAGAGAAGTGAAAAGCAGTGGTGAGGTAATCTTCACAGCCATTCCTTCTGCCCTCCCTCCTTCCCATCTCCTGTACTCATCCCTTGTCTGTTGTTGGAACAGATTAGTGGCTGATTCCCTGACAGGACAAAAACTGGGTCGTTTTATAATCCTGGCCTTGAAAGGCCAATGAACTGTGGCCTTCCAATAATATTTGAAATGCACCATTCGAACATTGATATGCCAAATTATGAAATTATGAAATTCATGAAAGATCCTATTTCAGAAAATCCTTGTTACATTTTTGCGATTACATTCTGATTATGTATACAAAACTTTGATCCACAGAATATTTCACAACCACTGTATATTGACTGAATTCCTTATACTCTATATGATACATGAAACTATTACCATTTGAATTTTTAAATAAAACAAATTGAAGTACAGATTTGAAACTTTTTATTCGGGCTCTTTAATCGTTTGTTTGCTTGTTTCTAAAGCTCTAAATATTACTTATGGCTCTTCAAGCTACTGAGACATTTAACAGTTGAATCATTATTAAGAAAAAAAAAACGAAGGCATATTATTAAGTGATTTATGGAACCCATAATTCAAGGGACGAATTAATTATTTAATTAAAAGATGATAAAGATATACTTAAGATAGCTTCAACTGTTTGTGTCCCTTAGGGATTCAAAAAGCAAAACATACTGCAGCAAACAGTGTATAGCGTGTCAAAAACTGACAGTAACCCATGTTGAAATGTGCGCTTTATCCGAGTAGGTTATCTCCCAAATAATGCATGTGAGTGGCTGTTAACGTCAGCTTTGTGATCCTGTTAAGATGATAATTTTCATATATTGCAAACGAAGTTTGGCTTAATGACAGTATAGAAAATCAGAGGACATCACGAGCAAATTCCTGTAGGACTTAGCTAGTTTTTGGTATCTCTATGGATCCATATTAAACATTTACAATACAACTCAGTCAGGCTGTGAGCATCAGGCATATTTTTGAACAAAGGTGACATATCCATACTACCTAAACATGACACCAAATTGACTTACTCTAGTCCTGAAGGTGTAATAAAGTTTGTTTTTACCTGAGGAGCGGTGTGGCGGTGGTCGAGCTGAGGTATCCGCGTGTACCTGACGTCTTTCAGGTAGGCTCTGTGTTCAGGGGCAGGGGGCGGGGCCTCGGGCAATCATCTCCATCAGTCACATAACATGCTACATTCAAAGACTCTTGGAAACTGCTGCATTCCAGCTACGATGTTGTCCCCCTTTTTGTAAAACTGAAACACAATCTTTGTAATTAATTTTGTTCATTAAAGTTTGTTCTCCACTAAGATTGGAATGATGTTTCTTTAATTATTTTTAATTGATTCAACAAATAAATACGTATTTCAGAGAATACATTTTTCTTTCTGTCTTGTCATACTAACATGGAAGGCATCTTTTTTATTCAACATATTCACACTGAATTTCATCTTGTTTTGACTATGTCTCTCTCTCTCTCTCTATATATATATATATATATATTCGAAATATCTCATACTGCATGTCACCAGAAGTACTTAGATCCTTTACTTAAGTTAAAGAACAAATAACTCTAAAAATACTTAATTACAAGTAAAAACCTTGCATTCAAAATGTTACTTAAGTAACCAGAAGTATTATCAGCAAATGTATTTAAAATATTTCAAGTTGAAGTACTCATTAGGCAGAAGGGCTCCTTTCATAGTGTTATATTATTACAGATAATTGTATTATTTTGTTTTTATCAGTTGCATCACTTGCAAATTCATGCACGAGCAGTAGTTTGTCAATGTGGAACCAATTTTAGATACTTTGTATACTACTGGGTATATAAGTAGTATATTACTGCATCATATATAAGCATATCATGTTTTTATATGTAAAAAATAACTATATGTCAAATAACTGTAGTGGAGTAAAAAGTGTAATATTTCCCTCAGAGATGTAGTTGATTAGAAGTAGAATAAAGTAGCATAAAATGGAAATACTGAAGTAAAGTACAAGTATGTCAAAAGTGTACTTAAGTAAATGTACTTAGTTACATTCCACCACTGCACTTAAGTAAACAAACATTAGCAATAGGTCTTGTAACTGAAAAGAAAACTTTTTATGTAGAGCTTTGTAAATGTTTGCTTTCGCGTGAGTTGAGTTAGGAAAGGAAGGAAAAATGGAAAATATAGATTTTGAACTAGATCTTCCAAAATGGAAATAATCAAGTTCCAGTGCCTCAAATTTTGAGCAAGAAGGGCAGCATTTGAGTCAATAAGTTACATTCCACTTCTGCAAAAATAATTTCAACAAAGTGCTGATTATATATGACCAACTGTCCAAAGATTGAGAGGCATTTATTTTCAGCAATAATACAAAACAGAAAGGCAGCAGTTCTCATATTGAATAAAGAAAGAAACATGTTAATGTTGGATATGTATCTAAGGATGATAAACCATTAGTCAGTTATTAAAATGGTCATCCGTTCATTTTTGTTCCTAAATGTCAAACTGCCCATCATAACTGGGCCTTTTGTTCACCCAACTCCTGTCTGTTTCTCTTTAATCAACATATTTTAAATTCACACTGTACATTAACAGTCATACTGAATACCAGTGATCAGCAGCAGCCGCTGAAGAAGCAACATTGCATGTGATTATCTCATACACATACAGTACAATCAGCATATCAGTCGGCAGCTAATGCAAAGAGATGCCCGGTAGGCCATATAACTGCATCACTCGGTGTCACAATTAGATTAGTATTCATACAGACAACATGTGAGAGCCAACCAGGGTATAAACAAAACATTTTGTGATATATGAAATATATCATACATATGAAAACGTTGTATGTTACCATGACAATGACCATTGGAGTTTAGAGAGGATTAGGGTTATTACTAAATTAGGAACAAATAGACAAACACATCAATCGATGTTCTCACATACAGTCCTTCTTAGCTGTATGTGTATTAGTTTACTTCAGGCTAGACACAGTATGTTAACATTTAACATCATAGTTAATCGGCAACTTGAAAAGAGTTTCACGTGTTATTTGACTCTTCAACTTTTATTATGACAATACAAACTTGGCCTCATCTAGAATTAGGAACTCATTGAAAATACAAAATGCACATTTACAAATTGCTTTGGATGCTAACAAGGGTTTAATGTCAACTGCTTTGTAGTGTTATTACTTTATCATCAATTCATTCTTGTATTTTTAAATATATCTAAATGTAGTTATTTTATATTCCAAATCAGTCAGGTTTGGTCCTCCAGAAGACACATTGACATCACAAGACACCAATACACCTAAAACACACTTTCATAATTAAAGCAAAGTAAATGAAATATACTTTGAAACAACACATTTAAAACAATAAACTGTTTTATTCTTGATGAGACCATAGAAAGCCAAGCATGTAAGTGCCACAGAAAAGTGGCCTCTGAAGGCTCCGCGTGTATCCGTTTCATGGACTGTAGACTTCCTCCCTCCAGTCACAACAAAGAGACGTCGTCTACGTCACTTGTTGACGTCGTGTTGATTTTGAGCGGAGAAATAATTTATTTATAAATTGACGCAAGGGCGCTAAATCTAAAATAAACCGTGAATAAAATGTGAAAATACATTAAATATTTTGATGAAGCAGCTGCACGCATGAAAGGTTCGATAATATTTGACCTTAACACAATAAACTCGTTACGTTAGCGTCAGGTAGCGTTAAATCGAAAATGCAGGGAAAATGACTTGCTAACACTGCCGGTCGGGCTAGCTACGTTTTAGCTAGCTAGCTAATGTTAGCACGAGGGTAGTCTTTACCCCTGGCGTAACCCTGAAAATACTGTTTGTCGTGATGTGTTGTGTTTCAGCGCTCTATTTATTGTTGCGATGTGTGGTGTGAATTACTCACTTTTTAAGTTTAATTGGGTAGTGAGGGAACTAGTAGGCTAATACTAGCTGGCTAGGTTAAGTAGCATCACATAGCTAACGCAAGGATGCTTCGTAAGAACCAAGCTATGACCTGTAAGTCATCATTTAGCCTGTTAGCCGGCTATGTTAGCTTTCCTGGAAGCCGTTTGGCTAACCTTAGGCCATAGCAGTGTTGCTTTTTGACTCATATACCCAACTGTGTGGTTAACGTTACATCGTAGGATTATGGCGCCCCGTTTACAGCTGGAGAAGGCGGCTTGGCGTTGGGTGGAAACGGTGAAACCAGAAGACATCAGGCAGGAGCATATCGAGCTAGCATATCGCGTCAATCTCCCGGCCTGCAAGAGAGGAACCTGCAGGTAACGTTATAATATTTAAACACGTTTGAACAACTAATCTCTGTTTTGCTGGCATGTGCCCAGGGAAGAATACCAGTAGCATATGTTTAATTAGATGTTAAGATTGGAGACTTAATGGGCAGCTTTGCTGAGTGATGCTAATTTTCATCAAAAGTCTTGATTTGTTTCCGTGTTTGTGGAGCTCTGTAACGTTAGACTTTGCATGAAAGGTCATGAAGATATTCAATTCGCCATACCACAAAATAGCTCTAACGTTCACGGAATCACAGTGAGCACTAATTCGTACAGTTGAAATGCTACTGAGCTTTATCTTGCTCTGTGGCTCCCAACTGTATATAAACACCTTTCTTCTAAAGTAGGAATTGAAACCGTAAGGCAATCCTGATTTGATCTTGCAGGAGGAACTGCAAAGGGAATCCCAACTGTCTTGTGGGTATTGGTGAACAGGCTTGGCTTGGGGATATTGATGAAAATGCTTTCCACAATATCGATGACCCAAATTCAGAGCGTCGAGACAAGGTATTTATTTAATCAGCCACATATACTGCAAATTGTTTCCTCATCTGTCTTATTTTCTCAGATCACACATCTGTTGTAAGGTGGACTACTGAAGTCCTGGGAAGTTATCAAAAGGCCAAAGATGGAAGATATCTAAAGAGACAGTTGATCCTATCTCTCTCTCTCTTTCTCTCTGCCTCTCTGCCTCTCTCTGTCTCTGCCCATTCCAGAACACATTTGTTGGCCTGACCAACCTGGGTGCAACATGTTACGTCAACACATTCCTGCAAGTGTGGTTCCACAACCTGGAGCTGCGTAGGAGCCTCTATCAGTGCCACAATACCCGAGCACAGGAACACAATATTGAGTCTGGTATAACTGAAAAATAAATATGGGGGATGATTCTTTATGTTCTTTCTTATAATTTCCTGGTTATAAGTCAGCATGTTATGTGTTTTGTGAAGTCTTTTCACTTTTTTGTGTAAACTTTCAATTATCCTTGGTTTTCACTGTCAATATCAGAGACATTCAGTCTTTCTAACCCTGTGCTCAGTACTGATTTAGCGCAATATGTCTACATACATTCAAGACTGTTGTAGACATGACATGTCTAAACAAGACAAAGCCAGAATGTATCAAATATTTTACCAAAAGGCTGTTCTATTGTGCCCTGACATGCATAAGATACCAAATCAAGATAATGCAATATTAAAGTTTTAAAGGATTCTGGTTTGGTCCAGATGCAAATAAAATAGAATACCATAACCCAAACAAATATAATATTATAGTAAGACACACCACCAATACAGAACAATAATCCATTAGCTGTCATACGCAAATAAATCGTCAACAATAAATTTATATCAAATTTGTTTATTTTGATTATTTTCTGAAACAATAGCTCTTAAATCTGGCCTACTGCCAATCTGATCTAGCTGTGCTTTTTCGCAGAGGCTTATTTCTACGCAAACATTGTAACCCATTCATATATTTTTCATCAAATTTGCTGGCTGACAGAACAATATTTATTTTTCTTGATGGAACTAATACCAGTGAACTAAACATCAAGATCACCATATTGTTGATGGTTTAATTAATGTATTTGCACATGGGAATTGTCAATTTTGAGTTTTTCTCAAATATTGTTGTTTAAAAATGATTTGACAGAAATTAAGGCCCAATTACATATTGGCTTGTGTTCGAGTATGACTGAGGCTAGCATGACACTGCAAACTCATACTTTTTCACTTTTTTATGTGATGAAGCATTTCATTCTCTCATACAGATGTCCATGTATTTTTCAGATTACGAGCCTCAGTCCATCTGTGAGCATCTGCAGTATCTGTTTGCACTCCTGCAGAACAGCAACAGGAAATACATAGACCCATCAGGGCTGGTCAAAGCACTGGGCCTAGACACGGGACAGCAGCAGGTAAATCACTACATTAAAGCGGTCAGCATTATCATAATGTTAATTTAGAAATAGAGGGCTGGTTTCACAGTTTGTTCTAAGATGATTATGGATATTTATTTCTCTGGGGTCCCATTTTCCTGGTTTTTCTTCGTTGTGTGAATTTTTTTGGAATTTTTCTCACTTGCTTCTCTGTTGAACTGTAAATTATATCACCTCTATATGCAAATGGTCAAAAAATAAAACATAAAAAATGATCAGAGCCCAAAGTGATGACTTCAAATATGACCAATGGCAAAAAACTGATTTCCAGGTGATCAAGTAAACGATTAACCAACTATTAGTTTCATGATTATCCAGCAGAACACACAGAATGGGAGTGCCATGATGTTTATTAGTGGTTAGGTTTTGTGGACCTGTTTTTCTTTTCTTACAGTGCATTGAATTCAAACCTATTTGTTTCTTTTTAGGATGCCCAGGAATTTTCAAAGCTTTTCTTGTCTCTATTGGAGGACACGCTGTCCAAGCAGAAGAACCCTAACCTGCAGAATGTCATCCAGCGGCAGTTCTGTGGACAGTTCTCCTACGTTACTGTGTAAGACCACTCAGTACTCAAATCTGACAAGTTTTAATTTAATTGAAAAAGGTGTTTGACATCAGAACTCCAAGTGTCATGATTTGTATTTTGTTAACTGTGTGCTAATTCAACCAGAGACCAAAGTTGGATGAATTTTGTTCACCTTTCTAAACCAATCACAAAGAGTTTGTGATATTTTGCTGACGAGGAAATGTAATATTCGGCTTTGTTGCAACAAAAAATTGAGAGAAGGACAAGGTGGCCAGTAGGTCCCATTCATAGTACATACAAGATGAAAGGATAATACTGGCTTGGCAGGAGGGGGAGAGACGACACTCACCACACTCTGGAAGGATGTTTCCGAGCATTCTGCTCATGATATGAATGATCTGATTCTGATGAATGATAAAATATCTATCCCCTGCTTGCCAACGCTCCCGCCCCACATGATCACGTTTGCAAATCCATCCACTATATTTATTAGAAAAAGCCTAGTGTCACTGTTGTTAGTGATTTGTTTTTAAATTGCGTACTTTTTCCACACATTTGTCATGGAGCAAGCTAAATACCAGGTATTTTTTAGAAGGCTTGGTTTAGTAAAGATAATGTTTTTTATGAAAGTCATTGTTTGGATTTGGACCAGAATCATGCAGAAGCATACAGTTGTTTTTGAGTTGACTTTATTTTTACAAGAAGAGTTATAATTGATTACGTATTAAGCCAGAAACAAATAGTAGTTCAGGACTTGCACCATATTGAATTGAAGACATTCAAATTGAAAAGGCTTTTGAAAAGTCATTATCACTGCTAAAAGGTCTCCACTGACAACATGATTTTAGGCCATTAAAAAAGCCATTTTCTATGCTGTGGTGGAATCTGTTATCTTGTTTTTCAGCTGTAACCAGTGTGGTCGATCATCTGCACTGCCGTCCCGATTCTACGAGCTGGAGCTGAACATCCAGGGTCATAAGAACCTCACAGAATGTGTCACAGAGTTTCTGAAGGTATTTTTTATTCCCTACATTCAGGCCTCTACGCGAACTTATGTTTATGGGACAACAATTCCGATGTGTTTGTATAAATTAGCGGGGAGATCCGTTTCATCAAAACAGCCTCCATAAACTGCTTCAACAAATATCAAATGTGCATATATCCACGTGACAAACTGAACAGAAGGAGGAGGGCATGACATGGATGTAAGTAAATCGAACTTGTGTATGAAAGACAGTGGAGTAAAATGCTATGAAAGAAAAAGCTTTTTAGGAACAACAAAAATGTGTTAGAGTTGCTGAAACACAGCTATGGTGAGGAGGGCTCAATAAATGTCTACATCCCCAGCTCCGACAAAATCGCTTTGCTTGTACCATAAAAAGTTATGCCGTCTACTGCGAGGAACTGGATTTAAAGACAACGATGACAGTCGAAAGCACTTATGTTACTTTGCAAGCAAAAGTTACACAACTTAAACGTCACAAAAAAGGCCAAAAAAACGTCCCAATCGCGAGACATATGGCCCTGGTCACCACTGCAAACAACGGATTAATGCTTTGCCAAACAAATGTCACTCAAAGCCCTCACATTGTGCTCCCTAGAGATGGGTTGATTTCCGTTTTGGCCGTCCGGCCCGGTGTACATGTCTGCATAAAATCAAACCGGCTAAACTGCTATATGACACGTTGACGTAAGTTCATGTGTTTTTTTTGGGCTGACGAAACATAACCGAGTTGGTAGTTAACAATATGGCAACATTTTGAATTTATAAGAGAGTACCTCGCTGCTGCGTCTGTGAATTCTGCCATCTTGGATCATTGCATCAAAACAGGCTGTGTAAACACTGCAGGAAAAAAGTAACGGGAAGCTGCTGAGTCAAGTGCGACAGTTAGTAGTACAATTCCGTAAGAAAAAGTCTGTATTCTAAGTTTAGCATTTCACGCAGTTGCATATCAGCTCCTTGTTTTTATTATTATTATTTTTATTTTATTTTTAAAGCAGCGTGGTCCTACGAATTAGTGGTCAGTCTATTTAAAATGAGTTATACAAAATGTAAAACATAGAATAACATTAAATCAATGAATCTGTCTGGTTTAAATTAGAAATAATTTACTTGTGTATGTGTCCCAAAGTTGAGTTACTGTTCCAGAAAGTCTCTCAACATGTGTGTATTTGTTTGCTGTGCCTCACCCTACTCCTTGCAGGAGGAGAAGCTGGATGGAGATAACCGCTACTTCTGTGAGAGCTGTCAGAGTAAACAGAGTGCCACCCGAAGGATCAGACTGCACAGCATTCCTCCAACCCTCAACCTGCAGCTCATGCGCTTTGTCTTTGATAGGTCAGCCATTGTTGTGCTGATTAAGACTCACCTTTATTAATCCCTCAAATCTTTTGGGAAATTCTATTTGTTACGCTCTGTTGTTGTTATTCATTACAATACACATACTGTAGGCCGGAAATACACATACTGGCCACCATCCGGTTCCTAAGTCGAGTCCCTACAGACTGAACGACTGCGGCCCCACTACTGATGCCATCAGTGTATACTCTGACTAGTATGAGAAGAAAGGTTTACTAAACCATGTTGTCTTCCTCAGACAAACAGGCCACAAGAAGAAGCTCAACACTTTTATCAGTTTTCCAGAGCAGCTGGACATGGGGCCTTTCTTGGAAGGAAAACAAGGTATTAGCAGTATGACTCTGTGACACACACACACACACACACATTCTGCACTTTCCCTTCACTATCAATGCTTTCTGACATCTGTCAGCTCTACAGAAAAAACAAAATGCATACACTACTCTTTTTTTTTTTTTTTCTCTCTCTTTTAATTTAAAGGATTAACACTACATCCTTTGAATTTAGAAAGCAAGAGGGACATTTTCCATAGTCCTCAGGGAGAAAAACATGGTCAACAATGTCAAAGCAGGGTACCTTCATGTGGGTGATGGATTGCTGTTTGACTGCTTGCTGAATATGTATTAGTATTTGCTTAGCAAAACATTGCTTGCTTGACCAAACTACATCTTATCCCCAAGCAACAGCAGACATCCTTTGTTGACCCTTTGGAAAGAAAGTGTGTTGATATTTGTATGTCTTCGGACAAACTGTTTCCCCAGACCAGAAGTGTGTTTATGAACTGAGTGCAGTGCTGATCCATCGGGGCATCAGTGCCTACTCGGGCCACTACATCGCCCATGTGAAAGACGCTCGCACCGGCGACTGGTACAAATTCAATGATGAGGAAATTGAGAAGATGGAAGGCAAGAAGCTGCAGCTTGGCATTGAGGAGGACATTGGTGAGTAGTAATCAATGCATAGTTCCACCTTCCTGAAATCCTAAGCTACCTTATGTAGTGTTATGTACTAGCGGTCTTATTGTTATCCAGTGTTATTTAGTGATCGAATAATGCTCTTTACTGTTAAAAAAAAACATCATATTGTAAACCAGGTGAAATTTTCAATTGCAGTCAAAATGTTTATTTGTTGAAAATGAATAATCACAAGGGCTGTGCGACTAAAAAGTCATATTTCCATCTTTTTACACTGAATAGCGATACACAATATATATCTTGGTATTTAAGTTCAGTTGTAAGTCAAAGCCACAGATGTCACAAGCATTTAAAAAAAAAAAATAATAATCTACAGATATCATATCATATGACATGGTTAAGCTGCATTTTGAAACAAATACTAATACTAAATCGGTATATCTTGAAAAGTCAATACACCGCCAAGCCCTAATAGTCACCATGATGGTGCTTCGGTAAAATAAAGAATTACAAGAGTCTTAACTTTTACCCACCATGATCATGACTGTAAATGTATATACTTTCTCAAAGTTGCTCTTCCCTTTTTGTCTTTTTGGTCCCCAGCGGAGACTGTAAAGTCCCAGACACGAAAGCCAAAGTGCAGTAAAGGCTACCACTGCTCCAGAAACGCCTACATGCTGGTGTATAAGGTCCAGGAAGAGGAGAATTCCGATTTCTCCTGGACCAACGTCGAGGTGCCAGGTGAGAAGTAGAATTTTGACTAATTTCACATGTATTGTGTTGGTGTGTAATGTGTCCTTATTCCTTGACACAAACAATGATTGCAGCCAGATTTCTGGTTTATATCTTTGTTTGCAGTCGTGAAATAAGATGTCTTGAGGAATGTGTTTTAATAGTAAAAATACAGCCTGGTCCATGTGTCTTTGTCTAAAGGTTTATTTAACCTCTGTCCCTGCTCCTAGCCTTCCTTCAGAGGTTGGTGGACCAAGACAACCATAAATTTGAGGAGTGGTGCAGTGAGATGGCCCACATGAGAAAACAGAGCGTGGATAAGGGCAAGGCCAAGCATGAGGAGGTGAAGGAGCTCTACGAGCTTTTACCCGCAAGAGACGGTCGGTAAAAACATTCCCTAATCACCCACAGTCCCCTTAACAGAAACACTAAAAAAAACTATACATGTTTGTTGTGACTTTCAGTACAGACAGTGTAATAAATGGACAGTCAAGATGATGGGGGGGGGGGGGGGCAACAGCTCACCTGTTTGTAGTAATACTACAAGTACAACATAACACCCTACTGAACCAATACCATTTGGGATTTTTGCCAAAAGCAAATACTGTGTCTTGGTATTGTGTATTAAAAATTATATCAACAGTTTCCAGTGTCAGAGTTACAAAAGAAGTCAGGTGCTGATCAGAAACTAGTAGTTGCGTTTGATTTTATACAATTTCCATACTACATAACATGTGTTTATAAGGGAAAATGTGAGTGATAATATACAATAAGCCAGTTGTTATCACAGAACGAGCCTGGATTTAATTAATCAATATTAGAGCTCCTGTGTCTCTTTATGTTTGATGTGTTTCTGTGCTTCCCCTCCTCAGGTGAGTCGTATGAGTTTATTCCAATGGACTGGTTGAAGAAGTGGCTAGAGGACTCCACTGCCACAAAAGAGATTGACAACTCCAACTTCCTTTGTTCTCATGGCAAACTGCATCCAGACAAGGTGGGAGACTCCAAGAGGGTTTCCCTGCAAGCCGCTCAGGTCCTCTACGAGCGCTACAGTGGAGGGCCGAGACTGGACGGTCAGTCAAACAGAGGGTGTGATCTCTTCTCAAATCATGAGCTTCTGCAAAACTGAGAGTTTTAGTGCTTCCAATTCATAGTTACACAGAAGTAGGTATCACAATAATCACTATTCTAAAACTATTTAAAAAATTCTGAGAACCTTCAAACCAAATATGTACGCATGTAATCAACTTTGCGTAGCTTTAAACATCCTCATAGTTGTACGAGGTATGTTTGAGACTTAAGAAGTGAGCCTGTATTATAGCACTTTGCATGCTTAGAAATGTTGAGTAAAACATTTGTAGGCCATAAATGACATTAGAAAAAACCTGCTGTGCACTATCCAAATCCTATCCAATTATTTTTTCAGAGCCTACAAATTCCTTTAATAATGAAAGAAATATGCTTTATCTTCTCAACGGTTAAGTCCTATGGGATTTTATTTTAGAATGTGATCATATCTACAGTCATGGGTGGGTTATGCATGCAGGCTGTTCACGAAAACTCAATAAAAAATTGGCTTATAAAATGTGCAAGTGATAATACTGAGATGAATGGTTTGAGAAGCATCAGCCGCCGCAAACTGAAGTGGTTAGTTGAGTAACAAGTTTGTGAATCTTGATCGATCAAATTCTTAACTGTGATTAATCAATCATTGACAAATCATTCACATCACTAGTTAACTCGCAAAGGCAAAGCAGAGGTTGAATTTGCTTGCCTGTATTCCTGTCATTTTAGGAAATAAAAATTTCTCTAATCCTGACTGCTCCAAAACCACAAAGTTTGCCTTCTACCTGTTTACATATCCCACTTATGTGTGTTTGTTCAGGCTCCTCTATGTGCAGAGAGTGTGTTGGCCAGCGATGCAGAGTGCTGCGCCTGAAGAACCAGCTCAATGAAGACTACAAGGAAGTCACCAACCTGGTTAAACGCACGCTCAGGTAAACATAAGTTTGGTTAAGGGATTGTGGTGTTGTGCATCAAGTCAAGTTTTGATCAAATTATGTTTGAATAGGGGCAATATAGAATTGCTATCAAATCAAAATCAAAACAAATGTATTTATATAGCCCAATGTCACAAATTACACATTTGTCTCACTGGGCTTTACAAGACTGTACAGGATACGACCCCCTCTGTCCTTAGACCCTCGCACCGCACAAGGAAAAACTCCCTAAAAGAAACCCCACAATTAGAGGGGAGACATGGAAGAAACCTCAGGGAGAGACTGAGGAGGATCCTCTCCCAGGACAGACAGACGTGCAATAGGTGACGTGTGTACAGAATAAACAACATAGTAAAAGTGCAACATAGACAATTTATGTAACAGAAATGATGATGTGACTGTATATGGAAAAAGATGGATCCAGGAGGATGTCAAGATAAGCATCCCGGTGTCTCCAAAAAAAAAAAAAAAATGGCAGGACCAGGGAAACAGGCGCAGCCACGATTCATGATCCAGACGTAACCTTTTAATAGTGGCCGCCTGCCAGATGAGAGACACAGAAACTCCGGGGATGAAGCCCCGGATGATGAGTTAGTAACATGCATTTAAGGGACATGAATGCATATAAATAGAGAGGGAAAGAAAGATAGGGAAAGGAGGAGAAGAGAGGAGTGAGTCCCCCAACAGTCTAGGCCTATAGCAGCATAACTAGAGGCTGGTTCAAGTTAAGCCTGAGCCAGCCCTAACTATAAGCTTTATCAAAGAGGAAAGTCTTTAGCCTGCTCTTAAATGTGGAGAGGGTGTCTGCCTCCTGAACACACACTGGGAGCTGGTTCCACTGTAGAGGAGCTTGATAGCTGAAGGCTCTGGCTCCCATTGTACTTTTAGAGACTCTAGGAACCACAAGTAACCCTGCACTCTGGGAGCGCAATGCTCTAGTTGATTTATAAGGTACTATGAGATCCTTAAGATAAACTGGAGCCTGACCATTAATCACTTCGTAGGTCAGGAGAAGGATTTTGAATTCTATTCTGTATTTTACCGGGAGCCAGTGCAGAGCAGCTATTACAGGAGTAATATGATCTTGTTTCCTAGTTCTTGTCAATACTCGTGCCGCAGCATTTTGGATCAATTGAAGAGTCTTAAGGGATTTTTTGACACAACCTGATTAGAATAAGGAGTTGCAGTAATACGTTTCGGAGCCGTTTGTAAAATAACTTTACTATAACTTAAAAAAAACACTAACTCTGTGTTTAACATAAAAAATTTGTAGGACATCCAAGTTTTTATGTCCTTAAGACATGCTTGAAGTTTAGATAATTGATTGGTTTCATCTGGCTTGATTGATAGATATAATTGGGTGTCATCTGCATAACAATGAAAGTTTATGGAGTGGTTCCTTATAATATTGTGTATGGTGTTAATTAAGGGTAACACTTCTTTAAACAGCTTGGTTGGAATCGGGTCTAAGAGACAGGTTGATGGTTTAGACAAGGAAATTGTTGAAATTAGTTGGTTAAGGTCAATCGGAGAAAAGCAGTCTGGATATATTTCAGGTGTTACAGCTGTTTTTAAGGTTCCTGTTTTAGAAGTTAAGTCATTGCCGGTTGAGGGCAGGAGGTGATTAATTTAGTCTCAAATAAATTATAACTTTATGGTTAAAGAAGCTCATGACGTCGTCACTACTGAGGGATATAGGAATTGAAGGCTCAGTAGAGCTGTGGCTCTCTGTCAGTCTGGCTACAGAGGTGAAAATAAACTTTGTTCTTATTTTCTTCTATTAATGAAGAGTAATAAGCTGCTCTGGCCTTACAGAGAGCCTTCTTATATGTTTTGATATTATCTAGCCAGACTAAATGAGAGGGGTTAAGCCATGGAGCTTTCTCTGTTTTATTATCTTCTGTTTTAGAGGAGCAACAGAGTTGAGTGTCATTCCCAGTGAGGCAGCAGCACCATCAACAAGATGATTATTTTGGGACTAAAGTCATCACAGGAGTCCTCTGTTATATTGATATTAAGACATAGTATTGAATTATGTGCTGATGGAATAACTTCCTTAAATTTAGCTACAGCACTATCAGATAAACATCGAGCGTAGGATATTTTGCTTAATGGCTCGCAGTCCAGTAACAGGACTTCAGAAGTTATTAAAAGTGTGTGTGTGTGTGTGTGTGTGTGTGTGTGTGTGTGTGTGTGTGTGTGTGTGTGTGTGAATGTGTGTGTGTGTGTGTGTGTGTGTGTGTGTGTGTGTGTGTGTGTGTGTGTGTGTGTCAGTGGTGAGGGCTACTGGGTGGGCAAAGCATCGTTGCGTAGCTGGAGGCAGTTGGCTTTAGAACAGCTGGACGAGGACGAACAGGAAACCAAACACAGCAATGGCCAGACCAATGGACAGGGACCACACAACAACAGCAAAGGTAGGAGTAGTGAATGTGTTTCTGTCTTGTAGGTTCTTTTTTAATCTGCCCACCAAAGTGGAGACCAACATTCACATTGTGTACAACAGATTTGCTGCTTTTTGTAGTAAATGTAACACATTTGGCTTTGGGAAGTTTTGTCAGAAAGAAAAACAAACTATATATCAGGATAATGGGAAATCACAGGACACTGATAATGAGAACAAGGCATCACCAAAGAGATTACAATTTGTCTAGGGATGGGATCATCCAAGTCATTCGGATTTATCCGTTGGGAATTATGGATATCTGTGCAAAATGTAATCACAATCCAGCCAATCGTGGTTGAGATATTTCAGTGTGGGCCAAAGTGGTCCATCCCTTTAGCCACGCTGCACGCATATCTAAAAATGTGCTGTGAAATCTATATTATAAAAAGACATTGAGGCGCTGGATGATACAAATCCACTGAGTTAGTCAGTTTGGTGTCCTTGTATTTTAGTAATAAATTCAACTAACATCTCCTCTGAACTGTGAATGTTTACATTCTTGATGAATTGTGTGAATGTAGAGTTCGGCCCGGAGCTCTCAGAGGGCAACGAGGATGAGATGAAGACTTTCAATGAAGACATTGTCTGTAGTCATGGTACTGTCCCATTATCAGCATTCAGAATAATCTACATGAAACAATGATGACTATGACATCAACATCGTTTAATGGCTCTTTGTTGGCTCTTAAATGTGTATGTTCGTTCCTGCTGTAGGGGGTCTGAGTATTTTGGAGACTGAACGGAAGTTGGTATCCTCTGACGTTTGGACCAAGCTAAGGGAATACTTCTCCAAAGCCCCAGAATTTACCCAAAACCAAGAGCCTTGTCAGCAGTGCCTGGTGAGTAAACATTGACAAACCATCCAGTGTTGTGACACACTGATGCCTCACTTGCATCTTTCTATTTCCCCACCACAAGTATTTTCTCTAAGCCTAGCAATTGCAAGTGTAAAGATGAAACTTTATAGTACCACTGCAACACTAAATAGACATTTAAAGGATGTGTCCTTCTGTAGATATTCACCCCAGAGTAATTGTGTTTACAATCTTTGTTACACTTTGTGATGCAGAGTGACAATGGGCAACTTTGCCTTGTTTGCCGTTTCACCATGCATTGCTGCAGAAATCCTGTTTATGTTCTTTGATCCAATGTGATGGAGGTGCACCTTACCTATGACAGCTATGTGCTATGTTGATGCCCTGTAACCCCTTAACGTGGAACTATAAATCAACCCAAATTAATGATAGCTATTGTCAGACAGAAGACACATAGACTAATGAGTCATGGCGTCCACATGTGTCCTAAGAGAGTTAGTTTTGAAATCAAAACTTTTCCCTCTTGTGTGTCCAGACATTAGAGCAGGAAGAAAAGGACAACGAGGCGGTGAGTAAGATGATGGCCCTGGACCAGAAGAACCAACTGCTCAACCTCTTCAATGAAAAGAACCGGCCGATACTCAACAAGTGGCCTCAGGTAGACACGAAGACGAGCATTAAAGTGTCATGTAACCTCTTCACACAAATACAGTTATTGAGAAAGAGGCCAAATGTCCATAAAGAATAGAGCAAAACAGGCTCAGTAACCAGAGAATTATTAGACTAGGACACATGCATATTTATAGTGCAGCATTAATTACACTGGGATAACATCAATTGAAATTATACAAATATCATGATAGATGATAAACTATGATTCAGGTAAATACAGTAAATGCTCTCTTGTTTGTCTCTCTAGGGCACAGATGTACTTTACATAGTCCCTCTGTTTTTTGTGGATGAGTGGAGAAAATTCATCAGGTATGTTTGTTTCAAGAAACATGTGAAATGAATACAATTAAATGACTGTGTTTGTTATCAAATTGTCAAAAATAAATAAAGTTTGCATTATGCACTGAAGAACAGGGTCATCCTTAGTAAAGAGTTAGTGAAATAACAAGATGTGTGTCATTAGTAATGACTAAACCAATGTCTTTTATGTGGTTTGCATTAAGATTGACCCTTTCATCTCTGAGTTGGCCAGTCCCTAATGATGTTGAAAGAGACTGGCTGTAAAATTGCATGTTAGCCTTTCAAGTGGTAATCTTTCTCTCGTGTGTGTGCTTTTTATAGGAGGCCCACTAAATCCTCTCCAGTATCTAATGTGGGCAACACTCTGCTGCTCTGTCCTCACGGAGGCTTCATGTTCACCTACGACTCCCTCATCAAGGGAGATGCACAACAGTGAGTTCTGCTGATTTAACTTACTGATAGTTGCTTTTCACCTACAAAACAAAGCAGATAAATGTGTTTCCATGAGAATTATACACGACAAAAACTGGAACGGCAATTAAACACCACTGTCCATTGTAACCTATGCTAATAATGAGGGGTGTAAGAAAATATCGATACACTTGTTACACTGTATCGATTCTCAAAACACTATCAATTTTTAATTAATAGTTTACATGCAAAGATTTGTGGCAGACAGTGGATGAGATCATGTTGGATGTTACAGGGACTGTCATGAATTCAAATGCAGATCCCACTGTTCTGATTCCATTAAAACCTTTTACCTAAAATTAGATTTAAAATATCGCAATATATCTTCTGCTTTCAGATCCACACTATATTGAATCATAACTCCTGTATCATGATATTTACCCTTTTGCCAGATTCTTGCAAATATGCAGCCCTACTAATAATAAACCCTAAACCAAGTGAGGCAGCATTGGCCCTACTGTGTGTTCACACTTGCATGCTCTCATTTCCTCAGCTAATCTTGTCAAGATCTGAACAACCAGGGCTAGCTCAGCTGTTGTGTGATCAGCAAACGGTCCTTATTCTTTATAAACTACAATGGTCAAATCTGAATAAAAAAAAAAAAAGAAGACTTGTAGCTTTTAATTGAACTAGGCAGGTTGCATAAATAGAATGAATATACAGCGGGTAAAATAAGTATTGAACACGTCACCACTTTTCTCAGTATATATATTTCTAAAGGTGCTATTGACATGAAATGTTCACCAGATGTCGGTAACAACCCATGCAATACACACATGCAAAGAAACCAAAACAAATAAGTTCAGAAATTAAGTTATCTGTAATAAAATGGAATGATACATGATACAAAAAGTATTGAACACGCTTCCTGAAATGTATTTAATACTTGGTACAAAAGCCTTTGTTGTAATGACGCTTCAAAACGTCTCTTGTATGGAGAAACTCGTCACATGCGTTGCTCAGGTGGGATTTTGGCCCATTCTTCCACAAACAGTCTTCACATCTTGAAGGTCCCGTGGGCCTCTTCTATGAACTCTGATTTTTACTTCTTTCCATAGATTTTCAATTGGATTCCAGTCAGCTGATTGGCTGGGCCATTCTAGCAGCTTCATTTTCTATCTCTGAAACAGAGCAGAGCTTCCTCGGCTGTGTGTTTGGGATCAATGTCTTGCTGTAATGTCCACCCTCGTTTCATCTTCATCATCCTGGTAGATGGCAGCAGATTGTTATTCATCCTTCCTTCAGTTATATGAAGTTTGCCAGATGTTCCCACCTCCACACTTCACTGTTGGTGTGTTTGGGTTGTGTGCAGTGCCATTTCACCTCCAAACATGGTGTGTATTATGGCATCCAAAGAGTTCAGTGTTGGTCTCATCTGACCAGACTATATTCTCACAGTATTTCACAGGCTTGTCTAAATGTTGTGCAGCAAACTTTAAAGGAGCTTCAACATGCTTTTTCTTCAGCAGTGGAGTCTTGCGTGGTGAGCGTGCATACAGGCCATGGTGCTTGAGTGCATTACTTATTGTTTTCTTTGAAACACTTGTACCTGCTGATTCCAGGTCTGTCTGAAGCTCTCCACAAGTGCTCCTAGGCTCTTGGACTCTTCTGATCATTCTTTTCACTCCTCTGTCAGAAATCTTGTGAGGAGCAGCTGCTCGTGGCTGGTTTATGGTGACATGATGTTCTTTCCACTTCTGGATTATGGCCCCAGCAGTGCTCACTGGAACATTCACAAGTTTAGAAATCCTTCTGTCACCAATGCCATCAGGATGTTTTGCAACAGTAAGGTTGTGACGGTCATGAGAGCGCTTTGCTTTCACCCATCATGAGATGTTTGTGTGACATCTTGGTGATGAGACCTTGTTAGAGGCATCAGTTGGGACTGAACCAGCTGATATTAATTTGCACTGACGAGGGGCAGGATTGCTTTCTAATGACTGATAGATGTCAGCTGGTGTCTGGGTTTTCCATGCCTTTGTGCTCCTCCCTTTCTTCATGTGTTCAATACTTTTTCTCTGTCATTCGATTTATGTAACTTACATAACTTAATTTATGGACATCTATGGTTTGGTTTCTTTGCATGTGTGGATTGCATGGTTGTTACCGACATCTGTTGAACATTTCATGTCAATAGCACCTTTTAGAAATATATTTACTGAGAACAATGGTGACCTGTTCAATACTTATGTTACCCGCTGTGCATATATATACAACCCTGAAGTAATGTATTATTGATTGACACTGCTGTGGTCTCATGTTGTGCTGTTTGTCCTGCACAGTGTAGCTCTGCTCTGGCCCAGCGAATGGGAAGTGATCAGCAGACTCTTCATTGTGGACCAGCCAATTTCCATCCACTGCTTCAAACAGACCACCCTCAGTGGTCCCACTACTCAGTACACTACTCAGCCTGGTAAGAGTGCAACGTCAGGGGAAATGGTTCACCTCACATGTTCACGGCTCATTTTTACAAATGTTTATTCTAATGCTCTTTTTTTTCATATACTTGAAGTAATACTCAAAATGTATTATTGAATATCATAGACTCACTACCTGTAGGCTTTAACGGTGTTTGTGTGTTTCTTGCTCCTTTGTGGAGGGCAAAGGCTGTAGACAGCGAGACTGGCTCTTCGTAACACACCTACAGTTTGACATTTTGGGTGAAGTGTTGATTTTTTTGGGGGGGATATTCATGTGTGTGCGTGTTTATGTGTTCAGATCTGTGTTGGGAGTGCAGAGAGAGCTTCCTTTTCCAGCAGCAGAGGGACCTCAGAGAGTATACCCAAGCAACCATCTACATCCGCAAAGTCATTGAAGACCAGAGGGTATGAAAAAAAAAAAATTATTTTAGGTCATCCAAACGTTGACAACTGTGTTTTTTCACATAACGTCTAACATGAGATCCACAGACTCTCAATTGTTGTCCTCTGCATAGATGATAAAGGAGGCGGCTCCAGAACTGAACGCCAGCAGCTCTGAGGCAGAGGAGGAGAAGGAAGAACCTCCAAAGCTGGATGGAGAGAAAGACCCAGACTTCAGCCAGGTAAGTCCATTACCACGCTATAGTTACAGTAACAGTCGTGAAATATTATTTATATAATATTCAGAGCATTAATATAACAGCAAACAACTATTTGCAATGTAAATATATAGTTGAGTAATGTCTAAGCAGAAAATGTAGTCCCTCTGTGTTGTAATCTTAGCTTCTGGTACATCATTTTCCAGCACTAGACGGTGCCTTTTTGTCTCTCACCTCTCTCATCAAATGTGATTGTAATAGAGCATCTTTGCTATCAATAACTAACCAATCATAAAGCTGTAAATTATATTTAATAATATTCAGGAGAGCTAATGTCATGTTAGCCATGTCTTTCAATAATGTTTACTATTATTATCAGGAGTTGGCCCCAATTAACAAATTTGATAACGTTATGCGTTATTGATCTGGTTATAATTGCAGTCTGGTCAGCGATAATATGTCGCACTTGGGTCGTGTGTCATGATGTTCGGGGCTTGAGTTGAGCTGTATGCTGGACAGAGCCATGATCTGTTTGGAGAACTAATAACAAAGAAAAGAAACGCGCACATTTAAATACATAAAAAAAAAAAAAGATCAATCCTCATCATGTCATGTTTTTTATTTCTTTTTTTATTTTGTAGAAGCATTTTTCAATCAAAGGTAAAACAATACAGATATAATGGGTTATAGCAAGACTTGCCCTGCCTGCCCCATTCACTTTAATAGAAGTGGCACCAATGCAAAATTGGAATGCTGACGTAATGACCCTTCCTTCTTTTTTATGTTCCTTGCACTGCAACAGGAAATAATAATAATAATAATAATACATTTTATTTGGAGGCGCCTTTCAAGACACCCAAGGACACCTTACAAAATACAAGAGATTAAAAAAAACAGCAGGACATTGGAAGGGAGAGGAGACAAACAAAACCAGACATATGAAGAAAACAATAAAGAGAAGAGGGGGGGAGGACACAGAATGATGGAAACTACAGAGAGTAGGCCAGTTTGAACAAGTGAGTTTTGAGGTGGGACTTGAATGTTGTAATAGTTTCAGACTGTCGGATGTGTGGAGGGACGGAGTTCCAGAGCCTGGGAGCAGTGCAGCTGAAGGCCTTAGCACCCATGGTGCTGAGGCGTGATGTGGGGATTGTCAGTAGACCAGCTGAGGATGAGTGGAGGGAGCGGGAGGGGGTATACTCCTGAAGGAGGTCAGACAGGTAGGTGGGGCCGAGCTTGTGGAGGGCTTTATAGGTGAGCAGAAGGTTTTTGTAGTTGTTCCGGGATTTAACAGGGAGCCAGTGAAGCTTCAGGAGAATGGGGGTGATGTGCTCAGAGGATTTGGTGCAGGTCGTGATCCGGGCAGCGGCGTTTTGGATGATTTGAAGTCGGTTGAGCAATTTGGTGGGAAATCCAGAGAGAACAGCATTGCAGTAGTCGATCCATGATGTGACAAATGCATGGACTAAGACTTCTGTACTGGATTGGGACAGAGACGAGCGGAGTCTTGAGATGTTGCGCAGGTGGAGAAAAGCAGTGTGGGTGGTGTTCTTTATGTGGGGTGCAAAGGAGAGGGTGCTGTCCAGAGTGACACCAAGACTCTTGACTTGACTGGAGAACGGTACGGAGAAGCCATCAATGATGAAGTTTGGGGCAATGGAGTTTTGTGCTTTGGATAAAGTGCTTTTAGAGCCGATGAGGGCCTCAGTTTTGTCGCCATTAAGCTTCAAGGAGTTCCTGGTCATCCAGCTCCGAACGTCTTGTAGGCAGGTTGGTGAGGGAAGTGGGCGGCAGGGTAGTGGTGGGTTTTGTAGAAATATAGATCTGAGTGTCATCGGCATAACAGTGAAAGTGGACATTGTGGTGGCGGAGGATTGTGCCAAGGGGAAGGAGGTAGATGATGAACAATAGTGGACCTAGTACTGACCCCTGGGGGACACCCCGTGAGACAGGAGAACATCTTGACCTGTGGTTGCTCAGTTGCACATATTGTTGTCGTAGAGATGAGATGAAAACCATGAAAGTGCTACACCAGAGATCCCAATGTCAGCCAGGCACTGGATGAGTGTTAGGTGGGAGATGGTGTCAAAGGCAGCGCTGAGGTCAAGGAGGATAAGGATGGTGAGCAGTCCAGAGTCCGCTGCACGGAGGAGGTCGTTGGTGAGTTTTGTTTCAGTACTGTGGTTGGGGCGGAAACCAGATTGAAAAGGTTCATGGAGGTTGTTTGTGTCGAGGTGGAACTGAAGTTGAGCAGCAACGACTCTCTCAAGGGTGTTGGAGATGAAGGAGAGGTTGGAGATGGGCCGGTAATGGTTTAAATGCACTGGAACACATTTAGAATGTTTACCTTTACAACTGTACTCAATGGTCTAAAAACAACGACACTGTACAGCAGGGGTGTCAAACTCATTTTCCCCCGAGGGCCACATCAGCATAATGGTTGCCCTCAAAGGGCCAGATGTAACTTTGAGGCAGTATAAATGTAGCTAAATGTAATGTAAAATAAATGCAACTACTCCTTCATGTTAAATAACTCTGGAATTTTATTATTCAACTTACAAATATTACATATATATTTGCATAAATGTAAAAAGAAATTGCTGCACACAGCCTTGCAAGGGGATACATCCAACTAATGAGAGATGGTTTGATTACAGTGAACATTTGTCTGCATAAACACATAAACCTGCAAACACGAAATACATTGTTAGACATATAACAAAGTATATATATCAAAATAACAACACAAAGGTTATCTCAGTTCACAACTATATTGGTCAAGTTTAAGGTGAAGTTGATGAGGAGATGCTGCCTGTCCTTTAACACACCACATGAATCCCCTCTCCACCATCCTCATCCATTGATCATACTTCTGTATGTACTTCTGTATGGTACGGCACGTCGCCGTGCTCCGATCCCATCTCCTGCAAGAACAGCTGGAACTGACGATGATTTAGGCCACGCGCCCGAATGAAGTTCACTGTTTTCATGACTGTGGTCACTATATCATTCATGCCCAGCACCTTCCCACACAAAGCTTCTTGATGGATAATGCAATGATACGTTATCAGAGGCGTGTGACAGTTACTTTTTTGCATTTTATCCTTCATTAGTCCAACAAAGCCCGCTTTACCTCCACACATTGCAGGTGCACCGTCTGTAGTTAATCCCACCAACTTTTCCCAGGGCAATGCGTTTTTACTTACGGACTTTTCCACCGCATCAAAAATGTCCCGTCCTCTTGTGGTCCAATGCATGGCAGCTACATCCAACAGCTCCTCAGTGACAGAAAGGTCCGACTTGACGCCTCTAATAAAAATGGATAGCTCCGTGTTGTCCGTGCTTTCATCAAGAGCTAATGAAAAAGCTATGTAGCTACGTGTCTCTTTGGCCAGCTGTGTTGCCAGGTTTCCTGCTAGTTCCTTAACTCGGTCCACAATGGTGTTTCTTGATAAACTGACATTTTTAAAAGTCTGTATCTGGTCGGGACACACCTGCTCACAGACCTTCAGCATGCACTGCTTCAAAAATGCACCCTCTGAAAAAGACTTTGCAGCACGGGCAATTTCTTCAGCCACAATAAAGCTAGCTTTCACTGCAGCATTGTTTTTGGTTGTGGCTCTCTTGATCATATCCTGCTGCGATCGCAATTTGCCTTTTAATTCTTGCATTATTTCTTGTTTATCTTGAAGGCTCACTTTGGCATACATAGCTCCGTGTTTGGTGTCAAAATGCCGACGTAGATTGAACTCTTTGACAACCGCCACTGCCTCATAACACAAAAAACATACAGGTTTTTCCTCCCTGAAGCACAAACATATATTCGCCTTCCCATCTTTCTTGAAACAGCCTTGCATCTGCATCAATTTTTCTCTTTCTGGACATTTTGGGATCATTGGATATTTCTTAATTCGGAAAATGGCACTGATGTGGAAACGCTGCAATCACGGGTAACATGATCGGCATGCATTATGGGAAATGTAGTTTATGGTCAATGCACCCTTTTGAATTATTTATTATAAGATAATCAGACCTTTTAAGCTCTCGCAGGCCACATAAAATGACGTGGCGGGCCACATTTGGCCCGCGGGCCTTGAGTTTGACACGTATGCTGTACAGGCTTTAGGGACTGTCCAGCACCGACTGTAATTGGTCTAAAATGTCACAAAACTCTCATTTGTCATTTTGTTGCTCTCATTTATGGTTAATCTGTTGTTGGCCTGAAGGGACGGGCTCTCAGTGTTGCCCAGTTGGCAACTTTCTCACTAGATTTAGCAACTTATGGAGAAATGGCAACAGTGGGCTGGGTCTTTTGGTTGGATCATTTAAAAATCTATCTTACTCTTGCTGGCTTCTCCAATGTTACCTACTCACCCCTAATAGCTAATAATCACCATACTTTCTTTCAGTCACAAGATGGTGCTAAGCGGCTAAAGTTGGATGAGGGCAGCACGGCATCAGCAGCTGCAGTTCCTGTGACCAACATGACCAAACTAGGTGGAATCAGGAGAAGCACCCGGCACAGGAAACTCAGAGGAGAGAAAGCACTCATCGTTTCAGCTAATCAGACACTTAAAGAGCTAAAAATACAGGTGAGAGCTCTGAATTACTGGACACAAGCCTGAAGCATTTCAATTGAACGTGAAGAATAAATGGTTAATGACATCTTGAGGATGCTTAGAGTGAAGTTTGTTCACATAAACAGAATCAGTACCCTTAAGCCTTTAACCAGAACTGCTTATGATCAAATATTGTAATAGAAGTGTTTATTGTACTGTTACTGTGTTTAATGAGTAGTCTGTATTCACAAAACTAACTTTGCTGTGCTTCTGACCCTGTAGATTATGCACGCCTTCTCCGTGGCTCCGTTTGACCAGAACCTCTCCATTGATGGAAAAAGTCTGACGGACGACTCAGCCACACTGGGTAGTCTGGGCGTCATCCCCGAGAGCATCATATGTCTAAAGGTCCTCCATACTTTGATTTTTTTTGAATAAAAAATCTTAACCAGTGCAGCATCAATGAGGACTCTCATCAAATGATCTTGATGGTGATTACAGACATTTTCCTTTAATCCAAAACATTCATTCCATTGTGTCCTTACAGGCTGATGAGCCAATAGCAGACTACGCTGCAATGGACGATGTCTATCAGGGTAAATGCCGTTATCTTCACCTCCACTATATTACATATTACGAAATTATGACCATATTGTTTCTCATCTCTTTTCTTTACAGTGAGAATGCCTGAAGAGGGATTTAAAGGTGAGCATGCTTTTTCTTCATTTGTTTCGAAATGTTTTTCTTCTTCATTTCTTTTTTTTCAGTAGAAGTCATCATCTCTATTATCTACACTAATACATTAAAACTTAGAGGCACTACCCCAATAATCAAACTGAATTCACCTCATTATTCTGTTTGGATTGCTGAAAAAAGTGAGATGTGTACATCGATTCAGAGGAATGGAACCATGCTAGAGAGTGCCACAGATTACAGGAAACTGACGTCACTGCCACTACACTTTTATCTTAGTCTTGCTATATGGATCTTGCCTAGTCTTAAAATTTCCAATTCACACTTGATGATAATTTATTTGTGTGAAGAATGAACCTTATTTTTAGGGCTGACAGCTGAGTTTTGATAACAAGCACTAAAAGTAAACCAAATGTTTGACCTGATTATTTAGTCAATTAAACAGTTTTTTGATTTTATACTGTATTGGGTGGCCAACCCTTTTTTATTAGATGATTTTTTTTTTTTTTTTTTGGTGGAAATTCTGTTCAAGTTTTGATTTAATCTAAGAATGTCTGTCTCTGCAGGCACTGGGCTTCTCGGGCACTGAGGAAAGCTGGGCTGTAGCTATGCTTGAATTGGACGGATGACGGATGAAAATTTTAAAAGAAAGTTTGAATTTGTCAAGTGTCCATATATAAATAAGTGCTTTAATTTGTTTTTTTACGTTTTGAGTAGGCTTTCTTTAATAAAACTGTGACTATGTTGCAAAGCCGCTGTTTTTCTCTACATAGGGTTAGCTGGCCTTTGATATTTAAAATTCCTAATCATTCTGAAGGACTGTGTGGTAGTACAGCTACCTGACTAATAGAAACCGGATGAGGAAGCTAAGTGGATCTGTTGTATTCTGAAGCTTGGTTTCAGTTAAGTTCTACTTTTACTCAAGAAAATGGGCTTTGTTTTTTGACTCTTTTAAATTATGGCAGAAAAATTAAATACAATGTTCTTTCTTTCAATTATGTGGAAGCTTGTGTTCTCACTGCAGAGTTTTCAGGTTTGTCAAAAGAATGCACGAGTAACTATTAAGTATTACACATATAACTGCTCTTAAATGTTAGAACATTAATTACCTCTACAGCAAATCTATATCCATATACTCCATGTGGCATTTAGAGATACATAGCTACACGGTATGTATAGAGGCTGATTCCTTGAGAGTTGGAAGTGAGAAACAGAATGCAAGCAGTGATATGTCCTGTTCTTTTCACTGTTATTTCTTATGGACAATAAAGTTATTTTCAAAGCACTCTGTCCTCACATACTTTGTAATAGTGCAATTCAACAAATTGCCAAATAGAATGTGGTATTGGTATAGTGTTTATTAGAGTAACTCTGTGCTATTGGGATTATTTCAGTCCTGTGAAGGCCAATACCTTATGCAACATCCACATCTATTGACAAGTATTAGTAATGAAGTGGTCACTGTGCCAACAGGTTGTTTCCTCCATTGTTGAAACTCATTTCCATCTATTCAGCTGTCCTCTAAATGACTGGGTAAAGGACTGAAGAGGTTTGTTGTGGTATGACATAATCAAACCAAATAACTGAACAGCTGTTTTCCTTTTGAAATTCTCTCATTACTGAGTGCCCTATGCTAGTCAATGAGGCACGTACTGTACATAAAGTATGATCTTTTGGAATTGTTGGTGTTTAACCTGCACTGAGAACATTAGTGGCAACATTAATAAATAAATAGAAAGTTCTCCTTCCTCTAGTGTGAGGTGTTAGACACAGCAAGGCTCCCAAGCTCAACTCAAACTGGGGACATAGCAACTCCTAGTTGGTCTCTTAACCCTTAAGCCATTTGTAACATTTGTTTACTTAAAGGGGACAGGATACATGCACAGTTGACATGGGTGGGTAAATACAGCCATACAGCCTGTATGCCATACAGCAGCCATGATCATTGGCTGTGCTGTATTTTTTATAAAACAAATTGCACATCTCAACAGAGAAAGAAATACGGTGCAAAATTCAAGGCTGGTACAGGATTTGAATAGTTTTTATTTACAGTTCAAAATATTTGTCAACAACTAAAAAAAGGGGCTTTTGGCTTGTAAACTTACATTTATGTATAACATTTGGCGAGAATAATCAGTTGATTTATGATATATGCCTTTTCCTCAAATGTCCTGTCATAGGTAAAGAATCCTAATATAATGCAGATAAAATAAGGCAAAACCTTTGTACAAGACATCTATAATACATTTTGTAAATATATTTGCATATATTGTTTGACTTCTGACAATGCCAGAAAAGATAAAGCAAGGCTTCAGGTTGAGCTTTGCAAAAGGACAATATAATACAATATTTGTGAGGCAACGTCCAAACTTGTATCCAAGGAATATTCTTAGCAAAGATGTGTCCTTCCCTTATGTAAGGACAAAGAGCGAATAGCTCTTTTTGCCGATGGTGGGAAACACATTATTCCCCAAGAAGATGAAAGACGAAGTGTCAAAAGGGAGAAAACCGGAACTATTGGGAGCAGTATGTGCTGCTATGTTCCCGTGTCATTGTTGGATAAGTAAGTCAAGTTAAATTCTCTAACGTACGGGAAATTAATGTCTGCGACAACTTCAATTGACAGATTTATATAGTATGGAGGTAGCTTGAAATGCGGTATTTCCCTTAACCGGAAACGTACCCATTTGGTTGCCGTACCGCCTGTCGCCATTTCAAAACGGCTAAGCTTTATTGCGCACAAGCAAAGTTGTTCAGCAAAGAAGTTTAAATAAAGACACGGATCGTTTGAATGATTTAAGGTAAAGACATCCATTGACTGGAAGCTGCATGTCGGATGGCCGTCAGGCGTTTATTCAGCGTTTACCTGCTCATGTATCCCAATGAGTTTCATTAACCTAACATTAGTAACCTTTTCTACATTACATTAGCATCCGTAGCTAAAGCTAGTGACGGATAGCCTGCTAGAGCTGCAAGCTTATGTAGCTAGTCTTGTAAAATATTGACTGAAGAACGTTGGAGTCCGTGAACCTGGGTATACAAAGCTGTAACCTAAGCAGACTGTCGGCGGCGTATACACTGTGGACCATTTGCTTCGTAATGTTGCGAAGGCACAGCCGTGTACAACATATATTATATGAACAAGCCACTTTTCATATGCTAAAACCCATTGAAATGAAAAATAAATGCGGGATTGCTTAATTCTGCAGGCACTTAACTCAAAGAACATAACTTGAGCCGTGTTATGAATAGTTGTGGTCCATGTTGTGATTCGGCATCCAATGCACACAACGTGCACAGTACATAAGCACACTTTCAATTAAAGCACCTGACTCCTTTCATTCTTGTTACCATATTGGACTATAGCGATGGAAGCCGGCAGCACTCAATATCGTAAACTAATTCAAAACGCCAAACTTTCAAATCACATCAGTACGCCGTTAGGTGTTTCATCCCGCCAGTACAGACACAACGGCTACTACTGCACACATGTACAGTACTAAAAAGTAGCTGTTGCTGAAAGTGAAAATACATTGTACATTGAGTTTTACATGACGTTCTCTTCTCCATAGAACAGAGGGCGGAACATTGTGCCCCTCCAGACGTCAATCAACAATGATGGAGCTACCCAACTACAGCAGCCAGCTGATGCAGCAGCTGTGGGCTCTGAGGAAGGAGGGCCACTTGTGTGACTGCACCATCCTGGTGGGAGACAGCCCTCACCGCGCACATAAACTGGTACTGGCCGCCTCCAGCATGCTCTTCAGGTAGTGTGAGCATGGGATTTGAAAGATGATCTGCAGAGATTGGTTTGCACGGTCTCAAGCGGGAAAGATCATTCTTGATCATTCATCAAATAGTAGTTGGACAAAATAAAAGATCATTTCGTCCAAAGTGTCAAGCCAGTTGACAAATACTACACGCATGTGTTTCAGAAAGTTCAAAAAAAGTTTTGATATCATGAGAACAAAGTTGTCATTTAATATGAGTATAAAGTCGTAATATTTTATATTTCCTAAGTCAAGTCAAATTGCAAGCCGTTTGCAATGACTGCTGACAATTGCATTGACACTGCGTTGTCTTTTCAACAGTGTTTAACATGGCCGAGTCCAGCTCGTTATATTTTTTCCAGTCGTGTGGCTGTACCTTGACAGTCTCATCCATTTGTTATTGTTCCAACATTTTACCAGGTCAAAATGTGACTCATTGTTTTTGCTTTTAAGTCTCAGGTCAAGGTCAAGTCTCACAACACTCAAGTCCAAGTTACATCCCAAGTCATTTCAGTGACTTAAATACGTCTGAATGGAGTCCTCGTGTCATGTTTACAGCTTCAGTAGCAGGCGTCACCCTTATGTTCATGAATTTTATCCACAACTTAATTTGGTTCTGTTGCACAGAAGTCTTTCATGTAGTTCATCTATTGTTATTTACCTGATATCTTGCTTTGGCCAACTACAGTGTGTGGGCAGAACAACCAGTCAGAAGTAGTGCTGAACAATTTGGAAAAATTGATAGATTTTTGTATCATTACTCTCGTTTTCATTTCAAAAGTATACTGAAATTAAAATGACTGTGGTGTGATTTTTATTTTCTTTGCCAGGATTTGTTCCAAACAAAGATTCTTTAGAATATGGTTTGTAGGCCGGGACATCTCTGCAGCACCACAATGCGTAATTCAGAATGGTATTTTGACACATCTTTTGCCTTTAACAGATATTGGCCGCCTGCGATTTAGATATTGCACTTGTTCATATTTCAATTTCAATAGAATTCCAATGATTTGTTCAGCCCTAGTCAGAAGCCAGTTGCCACATCTCTACTATGTTTCTTTGGTCATTTAACAAATCCATATTAATCATAGCACTGTAAAGACAAATGGCTAATGAAAGGAAAGGTGACTGATAGTTGGGAGAGTTTGTTACTTATATAATTGTCATAGTTGTGACTGGTGTTAAATGGGATCCTGAAAAGCAATGAAGTTATGTTCCTCTCCGTCAGGTCTCTCCTGGATGGCTCCGACACCATCTCCATCGACACGGCCATGGTTTCCTCACAGGAGTTTGGCTGTCTGCTGGACATGGTCTACACCGGCAAGCTACCTCTTGGCAAACACAATGTCGGCCGCATCGTCGCCGCTGCAGACAGCCTGCAGATGTTCGACGTGGCTGTCGGCTTCAAAAACGTCCTCACTAGTCTTGTGAACCAGCAACCCCCGGCCCCTTCTACACAGACCTCTGGCCACACTGTGATCAACAAAGTCCAGAGCATCAACCCTGAGGATTCAGCCTCACACAACGAGGACGACACGACTTCAGACAATACGGAGCTTCAGGCAGAGCTGAAGGAGAAAGAGTGTCTGAGTGACTGTGAAGACGCAAAAGAACCAGCACGTAAAAGAAGCTGTGTGGAGCTCTCTGAGCCCTCAGGTCCGATTCTGCTGCTTTCCATGTCAAAGGCTTAGGAACATGTGTTGAAGGCATAATACACTGAGTTACCAGTTTATTAGGCACAATCCAATACAACAACCCTACAATATACAACACAACAACAGTGTTTAACTGTCCTAACACTTTTAATATCTGTGTGTACACAGAGCCTGAAGAAGCCAAATCCTCCGAAAGTGTAGCGGAAGAAAACAACCCAACGGCAGCCAAGGAATCAAACAGGCCTGCAGCTGGTTTTCTGGAACATTCCTCTCAGCTTGTGGAGCTCCTCACCAACATGTCGTCTGTCCTAGAGCTGCTGAGCCAGGCAGCACAGGGAAGCCTGGATGAGCAGCAGCGACAGGTAACCATGTTCTACCCACATTTAAAAGGTACCCTGTGGAGCTTTTTTCCACAAGGTGAAAAAAAAAAAAAATAGAGAGATGTTTGCGTTCACTGTTACTCATCAAAACACAATGTGTGTATCCTTGAGGTCGAACTAATGTATGTAAAGACATCCACCTCTTCCAAGCACGACTAGACATCCCAAGCTCCACAGGAAACCTATTTAGACCTCAAATCTTAGAATACAGAATTTATACAGAACTTACAGGTAATATCTTTTCGCAAATAATATTTTTAAACGTTTTAACCTTTTCTAATTTATTTTAAAAAAATTCCTAATTTCTTCCTTTGCTGTATTCTCCACGTTTCTCCATCTCCAAATCCACTTCAACCACTTAACTCAAGTTTTTAAAGGAAGGATAATTTGGCTTGAGAGCTGCTAATTATGAAATACAGTAATGACAGAATGTCAGAATTTATTGTTGCAAGGAAGGTAAAATCTTTTGCACGGAAAAAACGTTATTGTGAAAAAGCATTGCAGTGGATGCAAAAACAAAGGACTTAAGGGCGACCGAGGCAGGTTGGATCAACCTGTACAATAGTAATATATATATATATATATATATATATATATCACATAATGAATTCAGTATAATGTAGACACACTTCCTGCAGGTGTTTCAAATTAAAAGCCTGCCAGGGAAAGGCTGTCAATGAAGTATCGTGTTTAATTTACAGAGGCTTAACACTGAACCCAAAAAAACGAAAAGTAGAAGCAATTCGAAATCATTTGTTGATGTGAACAGTATTTCTGTTGGAGAAGAGAAAGTGTCTGAGCAGAGTGGTGAATGTGACCCACCTCTGTCGTCGACTGGGGGAATTAGTGTTGTGGAAATGTACATTATACTGAATTTACCACAGTGGAGCCGAGAAGCACGTATAGGGAAGGTCTTTCTCCAATGTTCCTATAAACCATGAAGTTTATTTTCAAACGTGGAGGCATTTCAGATTTGACCTCTGGGACTAGGCAGAGGGCGAACAAATAAAATTTTTCAGTTTTCACATATTGCACAGAACTGCTAACTGACACCATGTAAAAATGAGTGAGGCGTTTGGAGTTTGCCTTAATATCAAATGAAAACAAATCCGAAAACAGAGAGGCTTCTTACCAGAATATGTATTATAATATAAGTATTCTTATAAAACGGGTACAATCACTATTAAAGAACTGTCTCTGTAGTTGAAGGACATAAACGTACGTTTCTGCTCCTGCCAGGTTGTGTGTCGGTGCTGTGAGGAGGCCGATCCACGTTCAGTGATGGAGAAGCTGATGAGCCGAGTGAAGGAGGGGCAGCTCAGTGAGGGAGCGCTCCTCAGGTTGCTCCGGACTCTTCATCACGAAGCTCCTTCTTCCTTCCCCGCACCACTGCTCTCTCTGCTGGAAGAGGCAGAGAGGAACACGGAGGAGCCGGACGGAAACCAAACTGGAGGTGTGAGAAGATATCTTCTTTGTCAGTTTGAGATATTAAAGGGAATGATTATTTTCATTAAACTGATTATGGTGTGATTTTTGAGGGGATCCGTACCAAACAAAGATAGAATAAAAAAAAAAATTGCAATAGAATACAAGGACATCTCTGCAGCACCACTATATTTCATTTAAAATGGAATTTTTACACACATTTTGCCTCCCATCCTTTACAGTTGACTCAGAAAAGCAGAACGGAACGGGAAGTGAAGAAAAGCAGGACAGAGAGGAAGAAGAAGACATAAAGGAGGAAACCGAAGAGGACGAGAAAGTCATCAATGCTACGACGGACTCTTCTTCCTCTCCCCCATCCTCCTCTTCTTCCACCCCCTCCAAACCCTACTCCTGTCGCTGGTGTAAGAGGGGTTTTGCCTACAAGTGTCGAATGCTGGCCCACGTTAAGCGCTGCCCCATGTCCCAGGAGTGTGAGCAGCAGTGCCCGCAGTGCCCAAAGAAGCTGGCCAACCAGCGGGCCCTGCAGCGCCATCGGGCCGAGGCCCACCGCAACACAGCACGAGTGAAGAAGAAGGTGGCCTGTGACCTCTGCGGGCGAACCTTCGCACACCCATCAGGTGAGGACTGCTGGTCCAGTGAGAGCTGCGCCTGAAATGAGCTCTCTATGTTTGCACGCAACACAAATGAGAACGCCCGGCTTTGCACTCCGAGCTGTGACGCCTGAACTTGCAGGTCGAGCTGAAATGACACCACCTACACCACAGGATGGTGCACAGTTCCATTGGCGGTTTCAGCTGACACATTTACAAACCAAACAGCCAAAGTGAAAGCAACGTAGCATTGCTAGCAGCATGCTAGCTTTAGGTTTGATGTTGCGTTCACCCTATGGCCTGTGAATTGTTCAGAGCTTAGTGTTCGTTCAGGCAGAACGCTGGCGTCTTGCTTGCGTTTGCTGAAGCTTCACCATGCGCGGCTGCTTGGCTACCAGCTGACTGAGAATATCCAGCCATGTGTACATGAGTGCAGGAGGTGTTGCTGGCTCTGTGTGATCGGTAGTGGAACTATCTTATCGGTTATTCACCGTCAGCTGCTGAGCTGAGTCGGCGGACCATGAAACATCACGCCTTGTTATCCACTGATAATAAGGCGTGATGCTTCATGGTCCGGTGTAACAGTAGAAACAATACAATGGCCTTTGTTACAGGCTGCGATATAAAGTATTGAAGGTTGTTGTCATATTTTACAGAAGTAAAATACTGCAGAGAAGCGAGTTCTAGAAGCCTTTTCTCTTTTAAAGGTAAACATGAAATGCAAGTTTCAGCAGTAAAGGTTTCAAGAAGCCTGGAAGAAGAAGCCCACTGGCCTATCAACATTGAGTCCACAAATAACCCATAATGCAACACTTTCTAATTGTAATTTAACATTCAAATGGTACATGAACGGTACTTGCTCCATCCAAGGAGAATATCTGCTGTTGTGAATGCAAAGATGTGTATTCCTTGAGTATATTACAACCTCTACCTCATATCTAATTTCCAGAAAAGAATATTATCTTGTCTTATATTTGGGCTAATATGGTAATGCTATATGATCCTTTACTTCAAATTGAATTAATGTCTAATTTTACAAACAGTTTTTACATTTCTAAAATGAAAATGTAAATGTGGTTGTTGCAACAAGTTGAACATGCAGATTATTTTCAGATGCAGCCATAAACGTTGTCACTGTGACGTCTCCTATTGGTTTGTGGACGGTGTTGAAGCCATGGATGTATAAAGAGAACCGGGCACAGCGTTGGAGGCGGAGGCCCGTTCATTCCTATGAATGTTGCTCAGTGGCGCATGAAGCCAAATAAAATTACCCGGATGATCAGGCGATCTTCCGCATCGGTGGAGCCCATTTTTAGGCGACCAAAATGTTAGAAAATGACTTGAAGGGAAAACACATTGTGAAAGGGTTAAAGTTATTAGACTAAGCGACCTGTCAATCACAAGGTAGCCACGCAAGTGAGAAGTGAAGTGAGTGAAGTCGCCTCATGCCGGATGTTGGAGAGAAATGCAGGTTTAATGGACTTGGATGCATCAATGACATGACAATGTCATTCTAAAATGAAAAAGATTTTACTTTCAGGTCACTTTATTATAACTTAATCGTGATGTTTCTGCCCCCTCTTGTCATATTCCAGGCATGATTTACCACAAGCGCACAGAGCACTTCGAAGAGAAACCGTTTGCTTGTGAGGACTGCGGCGCAAAGTTTGGCGCCAACTCTTCTCTGAAGAATCACATGAGGCTGCACACAGGAGAGAAACCTTACCACTGCAAACATTGTGACATGAGCTTCAGTGTAGCTGCTGCACTTGCATATCACACCAAGAAGAAACACTCCGAGGGTAACTCTCCCACACACACACACACACACTCCTGGTGTAGTAAAAAAGAAAATGCTTATATAGTTGATAAATGATCATATTGAATACCTTCTGAATGCAACCCAGCATCCCTATTATTACAATGACAGTCTGTGTTTTCTTCTTGGTGTTTAGGAAAGATGTATGTGTGTCAATATTGTAAGGCCGTTTTCGCCCAGTCCATTGAACTGACTCGCCATGTGCGCACACACACCGGGGATCGGCCTTATGTGTGCCGAGAATGTGGCAAAGGTTACAGCCAGGCCAGCGGACTCACAGTCCACCTGCACACCTTCCACAGTAAGAACACGCACTCACACATGTCTGTGTGCATCACATACTGCTGCATCGATTAGAAGAAGATAAAAATCAATGTTCAACTTTTTTCTGAAATCCCCATTGTTGTGCTCTATTTAGCAGCAATAGAAACACATTTGCAGAATAAATTGCAAGCAATTGGTGGACACAACACTGTAATAATTATGGATCTACTCCCACGCCCTGTCAGATTTGTTGGAGCCTCATGACTGTCAAAAGTGTTGTCTTAGCTTCTCCTCGTTGGAGGAGCATCGCCAGCACATCCAGGAGTTCCACCCAAAGGAGTTCCACAAGTGTCCCACCTGCAACAAGGTGTTCACCAGCGCCGCCCTGCTGGACAAACACAAGGGCACACACTCTGGAACCAAGCCCTTCAGCTGTGAGCTCTGCAACAAATCCTACCAGGTAGGAGGAGGCTGTTCAGCTTCACAGCTCTGAGGTGAAGCTCTTTGATTGTTTACGTCCAACATGGTGTGCTGTGTAGTTTATGTCTGTGTCCCTCTCTGTTGCCATAGCAACTGTCAGGCCTCTGGTACCACAACAGGACCAACCACCCTGATGTGTTTGCTAACCACACCCGGCAGCTCAAGACTCTGGTCCAGTGTGATGTCTGCTTCAAGTTCTTTCCCAGCGCTGCCAGTGTGGCCAAACACCAGGCTGCCGAGCACCAAGGTGAGGACGGCACACTTAATACAGGCTACGTCATACCTTATACCTTATAAGGTAGATAATGAGGCCCTGCACCAAAACTATTTAGCCTCAAGAGAAATCTGGGAAATATTTTGTTACTTCTCAACTTCAAGGTATGCTTCAGAAATCTACCGTAGAAGTTCTAATTGCAATACCAATAACAAGAATGTGCAATACTCAGAAATGATTAGAAATCATCAGTGTGAGAACAAAATAATAATCTTGTTCTTCACTGTGAGCCATAGGAGAGATAAGATAAGATGAGATAGAACTTTATTCATCCCAAGGGAAATTGTTGTGCAACATTTGCAATACACAGTAGGAGACAGTATAATATAATATAATAATTCTAAAATGTACAAATATTGCAATGAATATTTTACAATATATATATATATATATATATATATATATAAACAAGATGTAAACATAAGATGAGCTGAGATGGGGTAAGGTGCAATATTCAACAAGGTGAGGTAAGGTGCAGTATTTAGCTAAATAATATAAAGAATAAAAAATTACAGAAATTATAATAATTACAAAATTACAAAACCAAACTGAGTATCAATCAAAACTGAGAATGAAGAGGAAGATGAAGAACAGATGAAAATAAAAACTAACAATTTCATTAAACAATAAAATATCTCTGACACCTTCAGTAGATGCAATCTTAAGTCTGTGAGAGAGAAAAGAAAGTCAAGAGTTTTATTGTTGAAATCAGTGGAATGCATCCCAGTAGTCTTTACTTCACAAATCTGATAAATAGCTTTGTGTTTAAAGGAAAATTCCAACATTTCCCAAATTGAGTTAAATTCATTTTACTACAGCAACAGTCCTGAGTCTGTCACCGTGTGGCCTCGTGGGTCTGCTTTGCTTTCTGTTGAAGCCCTCATGCAGTGCAGACTTTTCAAATGAATCCAAATTTACAGCTGCATCATGAATGCTATGACTTAAAACAAGCATGATGTTCAATGTGATGAATTACTAAACTTTAGCATGATTAAAGTTTCCCCAATTTGAATTTCATTTCTCTATTTGTGATTTGTGTTCAAATAAAAACACTGGTTTGGTCCTTTTATCAAGATTTTGTCTTCAGTCTTTTTTTAAAAATTATTTTCCGTTTTGATCCTCGAGTAGCTGTTTCAGTGCTGATCACAGCTTGATCACACGACACGGGTTTTAAAAGTGAAACTAATCTCTGTCTGCTTTTGCAGATTGTTCCTCCCAAAGGGATTTATCTTTATACTAGAAGTTGTATTCAAGGGGAGGACAGTGCATCACATCCTGTGTCTGACATCTAGTTTAGCTGCACAGCAACTGCAAATTTTTACAATAATTGCCCTCATTGTCGTGACTTCAGGCGATATAAATGAATAAATAAATAACAGCAGCTCGTTATTGATGCTCTTTACTGATCCTGTTTGTCTGTTCTCCAGGCGCAGCGGCACCAGCAGTGCATTGTCCGTACTGCCCGGCTGTGCTGGGCGTGGAGGAGGAGATGCAGGAGCACATCAGCAGCCAGCACGTCGACGCGTCCAGCTGCCCCTTCTGCTCGCTGCTATGCTCCACCCAGCTGGAGCTGCAGGAGCACCTGCTCTCCTGCCACATAGAGACACAGGAGGAGCAGGAGGCCTCCACCTCCCACACAGTAAGGAGCTGGGAAATGTAGTTCAGCCTGTGCAATCTCAGCCCTCAGCTTCAGAAAGTAGAAATACTGTCCACCTCAGCTCACATGATAAAACAAAAGACAATTTATTATGTAATAAGTTCAATCGTATATCAGTGACATTTTCAAACATTAGTTGGATTTTTTGCTTTTTTACTTAATGAATATACTTTCTTACGAATACATTAAAAGTTACATTTTTATATACCGAAACATTGCACAGCCCACCCACATGCACTGGGCCATTGTACAATTCAGCCTTTGAATAGCTACATCACATATATTTGTCATTTTTATCTGTTATTATTATTTATTGCACTTTCCTTTTAGCACAGCCTTAAGAGTTCATCTCCCTGCATTTCTCTGCACATGCTGAATGAGCATGTGACAAGTAAAACCTTTGACTAAAGTTATTAATAAAAGAAAAAGATTTCTCTATCATAAAATGATTTTAACCTGCAGACTGATGAGGTAGCACTAAATGTTGTTCTGAACAGAGTTCTCTCAATTCTGTAAATACTGAACCTGCGCACAAAGGTGAATATAAATAAAGAAAATATTGAATTTACGTACTTCTGTCCAATCAGGTGATTGCAGCAGATCCAACAGGCAATGAAGGGGCGGAGTCAATGGTGTGTGAGGAGCAGGCCCAGCTGGCAGAGGGCCAGCAGGTGTTTGTGGCCCTGGCAGGTGGAAGAGAGGGAGTGTCATCAGCAGAGGTGGTGGAGGTCAACATGTATGACCTGCTCAACAGCTCAGTCACCTTCATCTGTGAGGACAAACCGTCAGCTCCTGGCTCTTAACCATGAACTCTGACCCCTGGAGCGTCACTCTGACACTGAGCAGTTGTATTGTCTCTTCTACAACACAGGCTAAGCTGACATCCTTCACAGGCCAAGGACTCAGCTTCATCGTCCACCAAAATCTTCTCCGCGGTAGTTGTTTTAATTGTGCTGAATGTGTGTTTGACTTTAGTTTATATTCAGAGACCCAGGTTGGCTTATAAGGGTCGTGCCCAGAGAGCACAGAAAGTTACACACAAAGGCAGAAAAAGGAAGCTGAGCTCAGCAGGCTGCTGGTAGATCTCCACTGAGGATGAGGGTCTGGCCATGAGTAGTGAAGGTTCTTGGCCTTGGAAAACGTTTCATGGATGAAAGTTTCACAATGGTTTTGTTCAGCTTTTAACCGCAACCCTTTCAGTCCTTCACTGACGAAGACTGTGAGATGTGATAGTTTGAAAGTGTGTTCATTGAAGGATTTTATTTTTCTTGTTAACATCCCATGAAAAGACCAAAACCAGCAATGTATTTGTCCAACTTCCCTCTTTGGTCTGCGCCTCTCAGCTCTAAGCCCATTGGATCCTACTGAAGACGATTTTCAAACATCTGGTCGGTTTTTAGCAAACATTACTCAAATAGGAGGAAATATTTATTGGGGCAGCAGGAGGGTGTGTTTAGGATTGAGTCCCAATAAATTACACCGCGTGTGTGTGTGTGTGTGTTCATGGTAATGAAGGATTTTACGTGTTTTAATAGTTTTTGGATACCCATGGAGTTCATCAGCACAGAGTAATGAGAGTAATGTTATGCTTTAGATTAACAGAAAAATACTTAGTAAGTTAGATAGTAAAATACATTAATTGTTGGTTTGGCTCTTTTGTTAATGATAAGGAAAATATAGAATACTTGCAGCATCCTTTGACATTCTGAGGCCACAACATGAAGGTAACATGTTGTGGCTGCATTGCATTCTGGGTTCTCTGCTCTGCAGGTGTAGAAACGGGTTCCACTCTTCTACTCTAGAGTTCTTTCAGTGAACATGAGAGCTCCTCCAACGTCAGTTTTCTGCACTCACACTTCTCTTGGGTCACGTCGTCCACATATGTTACTGCAGTTCACAAACGGTTTATCACCAGAAAAGGATTTGTCTCATTAGAAATAAAAAAAAACAAACGATACAAATTCCAATGTAGTTATGTGTTTATTAAAGATGGTGCTGACAAGGATCGGATAAATACAAAGCTACAACTTACATTCTGATCGCCTCATACAGCAAAGACCTGAGTTGCACGTTTAACCTAGAATACATGTATTTTGAGCGGGTAGTGCTCAGTAGCATCTAAACAAGAAAAGAAGTAACAACATTCTCACTGAATCTGAAAATGTAATCGCCACTTTTTCATCAAGAAAACTTACTTAACATAAAAAGTGTTATTTTCCACTTTTTTCTACATTTATTGCAGGGTGTATTGAATTATCATTTCATTATTTACTGTATTACACACAGAGTAGATCCCACTGCTTGCAGTCTAAAGGCCATCAAATGATTTATAATGGACTTGGTATTGTGTCAAAAAGGAAACATGTCTGATTTGTATTTACGTAGCTGCCTGTCGTGAATAAGATGCTGGAGCATCAGTACATCCAAAAGGTCTTTGTGCATCCGCTTTTTAAATGCCTCACCGGGCTCCCACTGAGTGTTAAACATATAACTGACAACCTGGAAAACTACCTGTTTGGGACTTTCATTTGCCCTGAATAGAGCCTGTCAGGTAGTACTTGCTCCCATGCTGCGTAGCCTTCTCAACAAGTTCCGTAGACGATATCAAATGTTTAGTTTAATGGTTAAAAATGGTTGGAGATAGGTAGAAAGGTATTAGGAGTTAGTTGAGATTTGAACTTGTTGGGCGCTGAGGATTATGGTCCACTCTTCCTTGGAAGACGACTTCAGAAGACCCAAAGCTACTCTGATGTTAATTTATAGTTTTGATTGAGTTTTAGAGCGCAGCGATTGAATTGTCTTCCAGTTTGAATCATTTGCAGGGATATTGAGCTCGGACAGAACTCGAAGCTCTGCTGAGGTTTGACTGGATTGCTTTAATTTGCGTTAGCTCACTTCGTGGAGGGGTTGATTGGACCTTTGGCCTTGTGTGACAAAGCAACACATGAGTGAGTGCACGTTGATTTTTCCTAATGACAAAAGCAAACAACACAAAGAGCAGGGCTGGCAAACAACCACCTGAAAGACAGAAAGGGCTCACACGGACATATAGGAATAGCAGACCATGAACCAGAAGTGTAGTTCTTCACGTCATTATCAATGGTAGCATTTCTTATAATAAAAATAAGGATTAATCGAGGAGACCACGTCCGAACACCAGTGATAATGCAAATGTTTTCCAAAGAGCACGCGTCTCAAAGCTTTTTGCTTTCTGTCCTGATACAAATGTTGAGTGTTTTCAAACAGCCCTTATAAGAAACTCTGAAAGCTCTCCCAAATCAGTGTAATATGTCACATAAAACATAATACTATACAATGTAATGGTCTCATTTGTTCACAATCATTGTGGTCATTTCTAAATTGTTGTGGCTATGCTCTATTAAAGGTTCAATGTGTAGTTCTGAGCCTCCTGCTCCACAGAACTAGGCGGCAGTGTTTCACCTCTAAACTGGCTCCATACAATCTAAATTTGTCAATCATCAAAACCACCAGTTATTAAAAACACCTACAATAGTCTGTTAACCTGGTTATATTTTAGGTGTAGTAGTTTGACATTTATTGTAGTCTAAGTTTCAGAGTTTTCTAATGTATCTTTATATTGTGTATTGTACTCTACAGCTTTATATCTCTCTCTTCTAGTGTTGCTATATTTACTGTGTCATTTTTACTCCTGTGTCAGTCAGACAGACAGTCAGTCAGTCAGACAGACAGACAGACAGATAGACAGTCAGCGTGTATCCCAGCACCAGGAGTCACAGCAGGCTGATGGAGGGCTGGGTCTAACCCTGCGTAACGGCAGCAACAGAAAGTGTGATGATCCAGAGAGGAGTCGGCTAAATCAGAGCTACCTGCTGACTATTGACGGAAGATCTGTTCATCGACCAGCCGCCGCACACTCTATTACCAGAGAACCAGCCTCCCGCTGACTGTGAGGACGAGGCGATGTTGACCCTGAGTCTGCCTAAGTCAGGCAGCTGTACTTCTTCTCCCTCTGTACTGAGGCAGACTGGAGCTACACTGACTCACTATCACCTCTAGAGGAACAAGTGGTATTACAGGCTGGACGGAGCAGCTAGCTGTTAGCATGCTAACTTCAGGAGATATCTCTTTCACATAACGCCAACACTGTTACCTCTTCACACTGTTGGTGATGTTAGTTCATTGTTTTAATGTGTTGAGTTTAAATTCTGGCATATCTTACACACTGAACCTTAAAAGCTGCATTGATTGATTCGTGTGGCCACTAAGGAACAGAAGCCCTCCACAACAACGTTAAGGCTAATGTGTGAGCAAACAGTTGCCTCTTTTCAGATCCAGCAGACACTGAGCAACATTAGAATTCATTTGGAGTCGTGTTTGTGTACTCGTCATAAATCTCAGTCCAATATTTGCTCCCCTTTTAGCTCTGTTTGGTCTCCATCAAATCCGGAGGGAAACATCTGTCTCTTTAGCTGCTAAATGCTCCACGATGTGCTCGTCTGCAGTCTGGTGCAGGGCAGCTGGTGTACAGTGGGAAGATCTCAGCTGTTTTGCTTGGTTGGTTGATGAGAGCAGTGAGACTAAACCATCAGTAGATAACATGTGCAGTGGAAGCTGTTCTATAGCATGTCATTTAAATCAGTTTTAATATGAAAAAACTGATGGAACCTAAATAATAAAATGCTTTAAAATGTAGCTCATGTAAGCAGCCAACAAATAAATAAAATGTCCAGACTGGTGTGAATCATCCACACAACCTTCATCTCTGAAGCTGTGTCCTCATACACAGCATATCCCTTCACACACATATCTACAGTATACACTGTCTTTTTCACTGCATATGTGATGCAAATATTCCTCTGGAGATGTGTCCAGCAGCTCCAACTATGGGGGTGCCTCGACCATAACCTGTTCCATGTGCGTGTACAGTGACAGTGGTAATCCACATGATGTGCGTAATGATACTACTTTCTTTAAAAATGTCTTTGCCTGTTTTATTTCAGCAGGAGTCCTAGCTTGAAGTGTTGATGAAGTGTTTTAAGATGCAGTTCTTCTACTGGCTCTAAGAACACTATGGATTTAAGTGAGTTAAGGAGGTATCAGGGGTAACATGGTTTTAAATGTGCGCCCACAACCTAGTTATGCATACCATCCAATTAATAACGTCTGCCCAAAATGTTGATTTTGTACCCTAAAATGACTTATTTTAATTAATTCAGTTATTCATTTATCAGTTCATTCATTTATCAAATGGAATAAATGCGGTAACTCTCCACACTAAAGAGCAGCCTGCGGTTAACACTCCGGTTGTTGCACTGCATACAACAAACTGGAACTTCAGATCCGACTGCTATCATGACTTCAGCATTCATTTGAGTGGAGAAATGAAATAATCTGTGTGCACAAATAAATCATTCAATTCGAGGGTACAAACCAAAAAATTAAATGTGCAGTTTTTTGCATGTCTAATCTCAGACACTGTCTTTATGCCATTAAATGTAATGTTTATGTTTATGTAATTAAAGTCTTCTGGCTCCAGTAAGTAACAAGGACCTTGGCAAGCAGTGAAACTAGAGTCCAGGCTTCAGACACCTGCAGTGTAAGACAGACAGACACAGCATGTCAAGCTGCTGCTTTACTTATTTTACCTCCAAAGGCTGCTTTAGTGGAGGACTCTTGCTTCCATCTGATTCTCTGGGCCTCTGAGTACGATGTAAATCCAATTTGGCCACAGAGTGAATGAAGCCCCTCGGCCTCGTGCACTGTGCTTCCTAGCTGGTGATCTTCTTGCGGGGCAGATAGGCATTAGTGATCTGGTTCATCACCACCAGGGCTGGGAAGAGGGGCAGAAGGAGGAAGGCCCACCAGGCCAGCCCCTTCACCGTGGCCTGGAACCAGTCTGAAAACATGGCCGACACCACGGTCATTGTGGCCAGCAGGTAGACCACCAGGCCGCAGGTGGCGTGGTACAGCTTCAGCCTCAGAGGGGAGGAAGACAGACGCAGCAGCTTAGGAAAGATCACGCAGACACCGCAAGCCGCTTGGAGCACGGTGGCAGCCAAGGTGCAGATGCCCAGCACACTGTGCCAGGTGACCAGGTGGGGGAGCTCCGACACATTCTTACTGGCCACCATGAAGCCCAGCCCGGTGGCAGCAGCTATCAGCACCAGAGCCTGACAGAACCAGTGGAGACGGACTTTACCTTTCCGAGATACAAAGCAAAAGGGGGATCCTTCAGCCGAGAAGAGGAGGATGCCTTCAGTCATGCACAGGCAGTACTGCAGGACAGAAAACACAGACATTTGCTAAAAAGGTGTTTTCTCTTTTTTTGAAAAGCAAGACAAAATTGGGTGTAAGAAAAATATGAATAAAATATATAAGAAAAAATAAAGGATGAGGAGGAGGCGCAGATGAGTCCATTATTTTTATTTTCAGATTTCAGGACTGCTGTGCATTAAGGCTGTTATATTAAAAGGAAGAAATAGAGGCTGTGTTTTAACCATGCGATGTTTTATACTGTTGTTTGTGGTCACTTCAGCTCATATTTAGGTTCCTTCTACCAGTCTGAATGAATAGATCATTCCTGTTCAGAACAACTTGGGTCTTGTTTTTGGCAAACATTTCTATTAGTTATGATAACAGTGTTAACCAAAGTAATTAATGAGGTCTGGGAACAATGCAGACAAGTTGTAAAAAAACAACAACAGTTTATCCAGATTATAAACCACTTTATTTGGAGGTTAAACTGAAAGGGAGTGCATCTTAAATGTTGGTAATAATTCTTGTACAGGAAAACTATGTTCCGTAAGGTTGAACCATCAGAACGTGTGGGTAATAATTTCACCTTTTTCTCTTCCAAATAAGTTTTGCCCTGTCGGATCATGTTGCAGAAGTCCCAGATCTAAGCAATTACTTTAGTGAGAACAAAGGTTATGTTTTTGATAGATATCATGGCCAAAATTATGAAAATAAGACCAAATTGTAGATCGGAATTATCCTTTCATTGTAATGCAGCATGAAGATTGTAGTCTGGTGATTTTTTTATATTTTCTTATCCCTTGTGCAGACCACAACCAGCAAATCCTACTAACAACTATAACAAGTAAATACAAAACGTTAAAAAACGCATTGAAAACACACACGCACGCACTGATGCGTTCGTACACTGCAAACTGATCAGAACTAGATTTCGGACTTGTGCTTAAAGATGTGCATCTTCAGTAGGAACCAATGGGCTTGACACGGAGAGCCACAGACATGCAGAGCAGACAGACAGTATGGAGAGACAGACTAACACATGTAAAGAATACCAGCTATTCCTTTCAGCTGCAGTGTGATTTACAATGATCAGTCATTTAGAACAGACTAGAGATGTCCACACATACAATTGTATCATCTGCCAGCCAATCAGAAACCAGCATTCTTACAATATGTTTGCATCATTATACAAACATACAAGATGTCTGCATATTTGTCCCCACTACGTCACTTTGAGAGTGTAAAGGCATTGTACCGTTAATGACTAGTGTAGGTCTGTTTACTGCTCGCACTGTTTCAGAACTGACTGCTGTACAAAGCAACAGTCTGTGACAGCTTTGAAAGTCAAACAAAAAACACGTTTTATATTAAAGAGGGCAGCTACTGAATACAAATGAGGAAAATGAACATTGTGGAACAGAGTTTATGCTGATGACAGTTTGTAGGTATATATGTACTATACTATACTATAATTCATTTTTAATAAATGAAGTATATATCATACGAGTCTAACCCAAGAGAGAGTACCACCATGAGCCAAGACAGAGAAACAACATCAACCTGTTGGCTAACATATTCTAGGTCGGCTTGTAACACAATAGCTGACGCAATGATGCAACACGTCGTCAGTGTGAGCATTCTCTCCCATCTATTATTCACGCTGGAAAGAAGACTAGAGGGTGAGAGGGCAAAGGTATGTGGAGTGTTTACAGGAGAGCTCATATTCAACTGAAGTAATAATCGTGAAATACTGTATTGTTTTATTAGTTTTACATTTGATTTGTTTATGTGAAAACAAAAATGACCAGGTATCCCATGATTACTTTATAACCTGTTTTTATCAGCTTTATACACATTCATGAAAGACCTGCCTGCAGTAATATGTTCATCACTAATAATTCATCTAAGGTAAGATAAGATAAAATAGAACTTTATTAATCCAGAGGGAAATTGTTGTGCAACAGTTGCAATACACAGTATAAGATTCTAAAATTCACAAATAGTGCAAAATGTTTAATATATATATATATATATATATAGAAACATTTTTAAAATTAGATGAGATGGGGTAAGGTGCAATATTTGGCAAAATAACAACATAAACATTAAAATTATCAAACCAAACTAAGTATGAACATAACTACATAACTCAATGACATTAATACATCCTAATAAGTCAATCTAAGGAGGAAATAAAAGCCAATATACTCATGTCAGTTAGTGTCATAATGGTTCCTTCTTCTCTCATGGTAACAATATTTTCTTCTTGTAATTATGAGGAAAAGATCTCATTAGTTTGAGATAAAAACTGTGGCTTTTGTTATGATGAATGAGATATGGTTTTCAGAATTACATGATCATTATCTTATGATTACTTTGTAATTATATTCTTTCTAGAATTATATATTGTATAATAATATTTACAGCAAGGATATACACACTGTATCTCACTGATGACTTTCAGATGTTAATTATCTATTTATTAGTAATAAATAAATAAACATATATAGTTAATCATTTATATTTTTGTGCAAAATTACCTACAAATACAAGGTATATAATGACTTTATACTCAAGATGACAAGACGAATCTCCTGCAGTGTGTGGTGATGGTATTTGCAACTAAATTATTATTTATTAAAGTAATGCTGTACCCAAACTAATAAAGACGGAAGGGAAATGTCACCGCGAGAGTCAGGTTGGAACTGCAAGAAAAGTGCACAACCCTGAAGTGTCTGGTTTAACAGGAACTGTCTGACTGACAATGTGTGTGTGAGTGTGTGAGTGAGTGTGTGAGTGTGTGAGTGAGTGAGTGAGTGAGTGAGTGAGTGAGTGAGTGAGTGAGTGAGTGAGTGTGTGTGTGGGAGTGGGAGTGGGAGTGAGTGAGTGAGTGAGTGAGTGTGTGAGTGTGAGTGTGAGTGAGTGAAAGATGGAAAAGGTGGATATGGACTGCAAACTTACTGCAACAGACATACACACTGGATGCCAAGAGAACAGACCTGAAACACAGAGAAACAGCAGTCACCACCTCACAATGGGTAAATATCCAAAAGAAAATGTATGAAATTTCGAAGCTCTTTCATGATAAGGTGTTGAGTGATCACAAAACTAATTGTGTTTCCAGATTTGAGCGAGTAGTAAGGCTTTAGTCGGGATGCTGTAACCTTTGTTTCTGTTGCTTGCCTGCTAATCGATTATCAAATGATCCAGTGTTGAGAATGTGATGAGAAGATTTGACATTGACTGCACACTAAATCAGACAATATTTAGGGATCAACCCAACTGACAGAAATTAAATTGATGATCGTTTTGCTGATTGTTTAATTGTTAAACGTGTTTATCTTCTAGATATATCATCATTCACTGGTCCCAAATTCTCACACAAGGATTTCAGAAGTTGTTTCATCTCATTGCAAATATCACAGTGGGCATTTATTGTGAGACATTTTAGTGATGGCACAATTATACTATTTGAAAAATCCATAGATTCATTGGTTATTAAATCATCACTATGTTCTACCCTAACGAGGTCTAAAGAAATATTACACAAATATAGCAGTAAAAGTCTTTGGAGTAAAAATAAAGGACTATTACACCAATAATAGATATCCTATGAAGCTTTAAATGTCACAAACACTGATCCAGTAACCCTCTAAAATGTGTTGAGGTAGTTATTAGCAGGAGAACACTTTCAGTTTGCATTACTAGTTTTTTTTTTAAATGAAATTAATTAGAACTGCTTAATTTTCAAGTTTCTAATATACCAATTTCAGGGGGACAGGAACTTGACGCATATCTTAAAAGCCCTTGTTACACATTTTAAAACAGTATGGAGGAGGCTCTCAGGTGTTTTACATCAATTGTATAATGTTAATTTAATTGGTTTATTTACATTAGTAACTAATTAAACCAATCAAAAAGCAATGAATTGCTCGAGCCTCAACAAATAATGTATTTGACATACGACAGTTTTGAGGATTTAAAGGTATTCTGTTTTGATGGATAAATGTAGGCTAAGTGATGAAATGGTGTCCAAACATCCATCCACTCACTGGTTCCGGGTCTGGAGAGCAGGGAGATGATGAGGGTCAGGCCCAGGCCGGTGACATGAGCCGCTATCACCGCCGCCCTCCGCAGCCACACATAAAGCCAGAAATCCCGCATCCCCAGACCCTCTCCCACTGGGCTGTACTCCACATCAGACGGCATGGCGCTGAACCTCCTGCCCGGCTACCTGCCGACTGCGGCGGGAGTAAAAGCTGCGCTGAAACGGAGAGACACGGCGCGAGTGCAGTAGGAACACTGCACGAGCTCCATAATCATTTAGTTAAGAATGAGTCTGAAGCGGAGAGAAGCCAAGTCAAGTAGTCAAGCTGCACGCAACACTTAGTGCTTCCGGTTTGTAGTTTTCAAAGTCCGCGTCCAGATAGAGCGTTTTATAGTTTCATTCACTTTATCGGTGCGGTTATAGCAAGCATCCGATCGGCATAGTCTAATGAATGCGATCTATTAAATTGTGCAATGGTAAACGTTATAATATTACGCGTACAATGGATATGGGATCTGAGGTTCGCCGTGATCTGGGGTTGAAGTGGGGAAAAAAATCCCTTTCAGCCGTAGTCTTGGCTAGTTAGACGAAACAAAAGAAGCGGGCGCTGTAACGTTAATCCTTCCGAGGCAAGGATGTGCGACTGTACATTAAAGGCTAGGTCTGCTAATGTATTAAATGCAGAAACATCACTATCAGGAGTAGAAACGGTCTCTCCTCCGGTGGCATAACGTTACACTTGTTCTCTTATTGTCAGGTGGCAAGTTCTCTCTCTTTCCACATCTTCTGGACTAAAGTCATATCCGTGAGATGATCGGCGGTCTGCTGTGGTGCAAATTGAAGACTGAACTCACAACCTTCACTGCGGATGATTTTTCCTTATACAGCCATGGCATTTTTGGTTTCACTTCCTGGTTTGCATCTTCGCCGAAGAGTAGTAAATAGAAGTGAGATGCTTCACTTCTATTTACTACTTTTCAACGTAGGTTAGTCCTCGTTTGGTAGTTAGCGGAAGGGCACAGCGTTCTCGAAACTGCCGATATGATTGACCTAAGTGTGTACCTCTCACGTATTTTAATACATTATGTTTCATGTATTACGAGTGGTACAAACTAGGGGTGGGTGCATATAACCAAATAGGACAACTTTGCAAGAAAAAAGAAAGAGAAGGAAGTTATGACTGATACATTGTTTTTGCATTGTTCATTTGTTTCATAGACTATATACTGTATATGATCTCTATGGTTACCACATTTGGCATGAATTGATTCAGTTATATCTTTGTTAAATATTGTGTCAGTTTTTTTTAAATAAAGTAACAATATCTTGATGTTCAACATACTCCTATGGTGGTTTCTTTATTTTAATGTTAATCGTCCTAACCATGTCCAACTTTCAGCTCTATCCCATAGAGAGGTGAAGGTTTTATTTTTGAAATGTCCAATTGTTTCTTCCCTACCCTTTTTAAAATAACGTCAGTAATAATGTCAGGTGCAAAATTAAATGTATCACATTGAACAAGAAGGGAGGCAGTTTTAAACACAACAGAACCAAGTAGCTGTAATAAAACCTCTTCTTAAAAAGCCCAGTCTTGATCCAGAGGTTTTAGCCAACTATAGGCCGATATCTAACCTTCCATTTCTCTCTAAGATCCTCGAGAAAACAGACGCAAAACAGTTGTGTGATTTTCTACATAACAATAGTTTCTTTGAGGTTTTTCAATCTGGATTTAGAGTTCATCATAGCACAGAGACGGCTCTGGTGAAAGTTACCAATGACCTTCTACTGGCATCAGACAAAGGACTTGTCTCAGTTCTTGTCTTGTTAGACCTCAGTGCTGCTTTTGACACTGTTGACCAGGACATTCTGCTGCAGAAACTTGAACATTTGCATTGGCATAGCAGGAACTGCACTGAGCTGGTTTAAATCCTATTTATCTGAGCGATCTCAGTTTGTACGTGTTAACGATGAATCCTCCATGAAAGTAACCCCGACCCTACCCCTGACAGTCTCAGAGTTCTCTCCTTAGGACAGGGGTGGGCAATTCATTTTTACATGGGGCCACATGAGAAACCCGAGCTGTGTTGGAGGGCCAAATCAACAATACGTTTAACTTAATTCTGCTCAATATTAATTTTCTCCCATTGTAAAATGCAGTACATTATATATTTTGATTAGCTGCTACTGGTAATAAAAAGAATAAGGATATTCTCTTACAATAAATATATGAAATTGTGGAGTGGGTCAAATAGGAAAATACTCCTTTAGAAGTAATAAACAGTAAAAACAATCATTACATGTTAATCTTCACAAACCAATACTGAAAAGGTGTTTTACAGTATGTTAAAGATAAGTAATTAATCAACTTTATACAAAAAGAAATGAGTACTTTTGATGTTTTTCAGTTCATTTTACTTGTTCAGTGAGAAAAATCCAGTCTGTCTTGGGTTTGAACAAGTGCACTGAAATCTGTTTGAATGTCTGAGGTGGATATGCGGAAGACAGCTGAGAGGTGATCATCAGTGAGAGAGTGAGATCTGTATCTGGATTTGTTGAACTTCATCACTGAGAATGTCTGTTCAAATATGTAGGTAGATCCAAAGAGGACCAGAATCTTCTGAGCATGTCTCCTCATGTGTAGAAACTTCTCCTCTTTCAGGGAAGAGTAAAACTCAGGCAGTGAGACTGACCTAAAGTGCTCTGACAGAAGTGAGTCAGACTGCAGGTCAATGAGTTCAAGCTGAACATCACTGGGTGCATCATCCACATTGCATGTAAATGGGGAAAAAAATCATGTGCATTTCATTCTCAACTGTTTTAAAGTCTTTAAATCGCCTTGAAAACTCCCCATGCAGGGCTTCTAACATGGATGAGTACCTGTAGAGGTGATCAGCTGATGTGCATTTCATTCTCAACTGTTTTAAAGTCTTTAAATCGCCTTGAAAACTCCCCATGCAGGGCTTCTAACATGGATGAGTACCTGTAGAGGTGATCAGCTGATGCTGTGGCCTCCTTCAGTGTTGGCAAGTGGGTGAGAATGTTGTCCTCCATTTGGCTTGAGAGAAGCTGCAACTTTCTCATGAAAGCCTTCACCGTGCTGTACATTTCATGCACAAAAAGGCCCTAGCCTTGCAGTTTGACATTTAGTTCATTCATTTGTGCAGTCACATCTACAGCAAAACCAAGGTCTGCCATCCAGTCTGCATCTGAAAGCTGTGGGATGTAATTTCCTTTCTTCACACAGAAGTTTTGAATCTCTTTTCTCAGGTCCCATAATCTTTGAAGCACTTTGCCCAGGCTTAGCCACCTGACAGCTGCAAGGTAGGGTATGTCACGATGTTCAGTCTTATGCTCCTCCAAAAGTGCTGTGATTCAATGCTCTTGCCTTGATGAAGTTAACTATTTTAGTTACAACATCAACAGCATGGTTAATTTTTAACACTGACACAACACTTCCTGATGTATAATACAAAAATACCAATTTCTGTTCAGGATTCATTTATTTTCAAAAGTCCAACATTTTTCCCCGTCAGATTTGGACAACCATCCGTTGTCACGCCTGCTAGCTTTTCCAAACATACATTTACCTCCGTGAACAAATCACTCCCTTTTGTTGTCCCTTTCATTGACTGCATGGCTGCCAGTTCCTCTGTGATTTTGAAGTCCGTAGTTATCCCACATAGGAAGATGAGTAGCTGGGCAGTGTCACGTACATCGCAGCTCATTAATAAACTCTCCGTCAGAAAAAGGTTTACTTTTTCTTGCGATTTTGTGGGACAAGACATAACTTGTCTTGACAGCTGCATCTCTGGATGTGCAATGTTTAGTAAAAAGTCCTTGTTGGTTTTGCAGCTTAGCTAGCAAAGCACCCGACTCTTGCCCGCTCTTCATCAGACAACTTCTTGTATTTCTCTGCGTGTTTGGTCACATAGTGGCGACTCAAATTGTACTCCTTGAACACAGCGACCTGCGCACCACAAACTAAGCACACGGCTTTACCTTTGACTTCTGTAAATAAATACTTAGCAGTCCATGTCTTCTTGAAAATGCGGCATTCAGTATCAATCTTTCTTTTTTTGGCGTGAGTGGACATTTCGAGGACTAGCTGGCTAGCATCACTTGAAGCTGTTCCGCGCGCATAGGTAAATAAAAAAAACAGCACCATTTTCAAAATAAAAGCAACACAGTTAGAAAAGTATTTACGCCATGCACGCAATACAACTGTGTTGCTTTTATTTTGAAAAGGGTGCTGTTTAAAAAAAATTTTTTTTCATATACGTTATAATTTACGATTGACCTCACGCGGGCCGGCCAAGGTCGGCCAATGGGCCAGATGTGGCACGCGGGCCATAAAATGCCCAGGTCTGCCTTAGGACCACATCTAGAGCAGCACCCCCTACGGTCTCACCACTACCCAGACCCCCTATTCAGACATGCACACTTGACCTGAGGTCGCCATCTCCCCCGCAGCCCAGCGTCATCCCTTCCAGGATCTCGGTGGGGGACCAGGAGGTGGGGGACCGGGAGATTCAAACCTCCCAAGGACAACCTACCCCCCCCAACCCTCTTCTCCCTCTCCCTCCCCTTCTTCCCCCTCCCTCTACATTTCCACCTTACCCCATCCTACCACAACCCACTCCCTCCCTTCCAATCAAATTCAAACCCACGTATCACGTTGCCAGACCCAACCACAAAGCACAGGACTGGCTTATCAAGGGGACTAAGCCATACCTGATACTGGGGGATTCTAACATCTGTAGACACCAACACCAACCCACTCATCCAACTGGATAGTTACCCAGGGGCCAAAGTCTACCATTTCATAGGATTGATTTAAAAAAATAGAAATTAAAAAACACACAACAGAGATTGTTGCATTTTCCATAGGAATCAACAATAGGGATCAGGACCCCAGGCAGACGACCATAAAACAACTCCCAACAACCAATCATACAGCCACACACACTCATCTGCCTAAATGGCACATAGACACACCACACAACACAAAACACACTACACAGCCAGTCATGCAGCCACGCGCACACACACACACAACACAATTTAGAAACACCACATACAGCATTACAGATCTAGCCACACAGTAAATACACCACTTAGTCATCCCCCAGACCCAGAAACCAGACATATCAGTAAACAATATTTTAAGATCATCCAAGCCACACATCACAAGCAGGTAACAGATAGGGCCATCACTACACAAACATTTCCTCCAGGCATGATGAGACAAGTACATAGACTTACAGGTTTCATCAAGCCATCCACACCTACCAAACAACCATGCACTCAAGATACATAGGAACACAATAAACTGGATGCACACAAACAACATTACTAACACACCATTGACACACTCAAACATACACCCCGGAACCCCATGGCAATTTGGAGTACCATGGGCGAGAAAGTGCTATGGCTCCAGGCTGACCTCAGACAGCATTGACACAGCACAACACACACTTAACATTACTACACCTTCCACCACCCCCATTTCCATCCCACCTCCCCACACTAAATCAAATCAAATCAAATCAAGTTTATTTATATAGCCCAATATCACAAATTATACATTTGTCTCAGTGGGCTTTACAGACTGTACAGGATAAGGAAAAACTCCCTAAAAGACCCCCCACAATTAGTGGGGGAAATATGGAAGAAACCTCAGAGAGAGGCAACTGAGGAGGGATCCCTCTCCCAGGACGGACAGACGTGCAATA
>CALSCE010010661.1:2249036-2264066 GCA_943593645.1 Bovichtus variegatus
TTATAAAGTACTATGAGATCTTTAAGATAAACTGGAGCCTGACCATTGACCATTTGTAGGTCAGGAGAAGGATTTTAAATGATGTTCTGTATTTTACCAGGAACCAGTGCAGAGCAGCTAATACAGGACTAATATGATCTTGTTTCCTAGTTCTTATCAATACTCGTGCCGCAGCATTTTGGATCAACTGAAGAATCTTGAGGGATTTTTTGGGACAACCAGATAATAAGGAGTTGCAGTAATCCAGCCTTTCTCAAGGATCTTAGAGTGAAATGGAAGGTTAGATATCGGCCTATAGTTGGCTAAAACCTCTGGATCAAGACTGGGCTTTTTAAGAAGACGTTTTATTCCAGCTACTTTAAAGGATTGAGGTACTTAGCCAGATAATAGAGACAGGTTGATCATATTTAATAACGAGGTGTTAATTAAGAGTAAAACTTCTAAATAAAGAATAAATTAAAAATATAAATAAAATGGAATATACTACGTTACATAATGAAAATAAATAAAATAACATAAATTGCATCCAATAAAACTAAATACAAAGGTGACATGAAAAACTATAAAATACAGTACAACAATGCCAAATAAAACAAAATAAATTAATAAATACATAAAAATAAAAAAGTTTAAATAAGTCAACTTACAGTTTTCACAAATAAATGTAATAAAGTGCAAAAAATATACCATAAAGTATAAAAAATAAACAGTAGAAAATAAACAACAAAAATTAAATAATCGGCCTAAATTATTTTTTTTTATAAAAATGCCAAAGAAAGCTCTCAAAAAGTAATTGAACAATATATTATAAAGAAATAGATTAAGTAAAAATATTTTACAAAATAGCGTGTACTAATTATGACTTCAAAAGCCAAATGTAAACTTAACTTGACAAGAAGTAATAATATAATAATAACAATATAACATAGGAAAATAGATCAAATAAAATTGAATAGAAAATACTACATGTTAAATAGTGAAATTGAATACATAAAATGCATCCCATAAAAGTAAATACAAAGGTGATGTGAAAAACTATAAAATACAGTACAACAATGTCAAATCAAACAAAATACTAAATCAATAATAATTAAAAAAAAAGTTTAAATAAGTCAATTTACAGTTTTCACAATAAATGTAATAAAGTACAATAAATATAAAGTATAAAAATAAACAGTAGGTCGCAAGCTGACTCGAGCACGGCCCCCACCTGCTGCATATGCTGCTCCCACGTCACGCTGTGGACAATGACATCATCCAAGTAGGCGTATGCAGGGTGAGGATGCAGAATTACATATACTGGATATACATATACATATATACTGTATATACATACACACTGTTACACTGGTGTAGTTTGGTTTCTTTTGGCAACCACATTCTCCATCCTAAACTGAAATCATTTCTGAAAAGTAACTTGTAAATGAAGCTAACCCCATTACAAAAACTATAAATAAACATGCCATCCTGTCAAAAGTTAATAACAAAAAAGCTCATCAGTTCTGGTTTTTACCCCCTATCCTAACCTAACCCTAACCCTCAGATTAAACGGGGTCCCAAAAATGTTCACAACAGACATATACACACTTCATTTTCTCAGCCATGACATAACCAAGGACTTGTTTTCAAGTCTCCACGACCTTCAGGGGGAAAGAAAGATATGATTTAGAAAGACCATCTGACAATATTTTAGAATGGGGGGGGGTCAATAACAGCGACACCAAAGGAAGAAGATAGACATACCCAACCTGCTACACATGAGCAGCTGGAGCAGACTATTATAGACAGCAACCTTCATGTCTGTACCACTCAGCATTTGGCAGTTATAACTGACCTAATACTGTATTCACATTTATTCCTGCACAAGTCTGCAATTGCCCTCTGCCTCCATCTAGTGGGTGAAACAATTCCCTGCAGTGTGTGTAACTTACTTTAAATAGTAGGTCAGATACTGTAGAATGCACAAATAATAGCAGTCTACAGACTGCACAAAACCTGTAATAGTTTGGTCAGTTGTTCTTAAAAGACACAGTTGAGAGCTTTGTTTTCTGATACAACTTTTAGTACAATGGAATAGGTCAAAGGTCGGAGCTGTTTTCCAGGCTTACCTTAACCTAAAACACTACTGGCTTTATGGACATGTGTTTAAAAAATCAGAAGAAAATGAGCTTTCTTTTGGTGTATGACTTTCCTGCATTACTTGTACATGGACATTAGGACAGGCCTGACAATTGTAGCCTCTTTCTGCACAGCTACACAATGAGCTCTGACTTTTCTTACATGATTTATATCTGCCCCAGACCCTTACCACGAGCAATAACCATCTCCAAACTGCTGCCTGAACCTAACCTGACGTCACTTTCCCATTGACCTTCTTTAAAAAATCATGGGATATCAACATCGGCCAAAATCACCCTCAACACGTTCTCCCACACCCCAGGAGTCACTCTTCATAACTTGGGAACTGAAGGTCCAATCAACTGGGAAGCATGGTCAATAGGTTTTTTTTGGCCACGTTGTATACGCCAGTCTTTAGTCCCGAGTCGCCACAACCTTCCGTTACCAAGATATGAAAAATCGTGACACAATATTTTAGAATGGGGGGTCAACGACACCTATATGAAAGAAAGAAGCTAGAGGCACCAAACTTGGGACACATAAGCGCCATTAAGGAATTGCCCTCTACACCCCCTTCTGGTGGTCGTAGAGGGATGTGGCACATATCATTTTGGCACTAATGTTTATTACCTTCTTATTAGAACTGAGTGACTTACTGTACTTTAATCTTGAATTAATGTATTTTGTATCCTAAATCCAGCCCTTAGATTAAATGGGGTCCCAAAAATGTTCACAACAGACACATACCATTCGTCTCCAAAGGCTTCAAAAACACCTTCACTTTCGAAAAGTGATGTCTTTATTTCAAATATCCTCATCTTTTAAAAACGTTCTGAAAACAGTGATTTTTGAAAAAAGTGAGGTCATTTTCGGAAAAACTTAATTTGTTAATCTATAGGTAATTTTTTTAAATTGAGGTCTTTTTTTCAAAATAAAAAGTAATCTTTGAAAATGTTTGTCTTTTTTTGAAAATCAAATCATTTTTGAAACGTAAGGTAATTAGCTTTTTCGAAAATCTTAAAAGTTATTTCTGAAAAGTGCAGACCCAGGATTCACTAAAATTTTGATATTAATCAGCCAACTTGATCAACTGAGTAAACAAAGCCACAATGTATCATGTCCAATCATCACTGAAAGCACTGGAGATGACATGACCAAAAGAAAATTGGCGTTTCACCTTTGAGCAGCATGTTCATGGTCTATCATTTTCAAGTGGGCCGCTCATAAAGCATAAGGCATACACCATATATTTCCATACTGCTGCTTCATCATTGATGGACACTGATATTTACACATGATAAGGGCACTTAGTAAATGGGTTTCTCAGTAGGAAAAAATTGATCATTCATCATAGCAGTTGGAAAAACCTGGTCTAGACATGAGACCATTAATCACATATATGTTGTATTTCTGCACAGAATTTTGAGTTAAACTCTGTGTTTTGATGAATTTTGTTGCATACTTGATCTGGGTGACTGTGGGTAGAATGAACATTCTAAATGGCTACTTTTGTGAAAGATTTGACCAAATTAACTCTGGTTAATGATTACAGGCAAAGCCCCAGCTGTTGGCAGCAGAAGAAAGTGTGGTTTAAGTGTTACTGAGTAACTTAGAAATAAATATACTTTCAGATTAATGTGATGACAGACTTGGTTGCTGTTATTTAACAATATGTTATTGTACAATTTAAGATCAGTAGCTGGATAAAGTTTTAAAATGGTGCCTTAAATGTACTTGGCTCGTGAGGCTAATACGTGGGGGTAGCCACACGCTAACAATGTAAAGTGCTTGAGTGTGGAAAAACAACAATACTCATGCCCAAAGCCTTTGCCAATGAAAGCAGATGGCACAAATGTGATGCCAAGTACCTTTTCCTCACTGCAACTGCTCATTGGCTATTTGTCATTGTTTCATAGGTTTTGAAACCTTGAAAGATTGACAAAGATGTTCAGAGAAAGAATTTCCCTGCTGTTATCATCCGAGCAAACTCATGAAGTGTATATTCTGTAAACCAAGAGCTTTTGGAAGAAGAGCAAAGGGAATTACCACCTCGCCTCAGGGGCTGACACAGAGCTGATAATAGCTGCACTGCACTCATCATGGCATGCTGTGAGTAATTACAAAGCTAGCAGTAGTTTCTTGCCAATATAAAAAAAAATGTGACAGACTTCAGAGCTCAAGTATTGTAGATATATTTCTTCATATAGGATAAATAAATGAAAACTATTTATATGGGTTCCTGACAGGTTATGCTATGAAACTGAGATTAGATGCCTTTAAAGCTGCTCTAATCAACATTTTATATTCACAATTTATCAAATGACTACTTGTAATGTGAAAGGGATCACTCACAGTGACAAACCAGATATTTATTAGCCAACACTGCAGATTTTTCAGCCTCTGGTAGCTCATTGTTTAGGATGTAGTGCCACAGATTATGCTTTCATCATCCCTTTCAGCAAAAAAGCTCTGACAAAAAGACTTAAAAACGATCTGCACAGAAACAGAAGACAGGTAGAGTTAACTAGAGTTAGCTAGTAAACATAGTGCAGCATTAGGCGATATGTCTCAGGCATGTGTTTTTAAGTTTGTTGTGGAATCCTTCTGCCTCCATGTGGCCCATAAAGTCGAAATCAATTAAAGTAAAGCCCCAATGTATTTTTTACTCCTAGTGGTAGAATTAACGAAATACACTGAGAAGCAATTCATGCTGACGTCAGAATTAAGAGCTAAAAGCAACACATTGACTGCCCCACCTTTCATGCATACAGTCAGAATAATTTTAAATATGTGACAAATACACTTGAATATCATGCTGATATGGGACATAACACTGAGTGAATGAATCAAAAATGCTTTTTTTAAATGCACAATCTTGCTGTGTCATACATTTCAGATTACTACATTTAAAGTCACTGTGAATTAATGATGGTATCTTCACCTGTCGCCCTATGTGTCACTTGAAATGTGTTGTGAACCCAATTGACTGGAAGTAAAAATCCTGATATAGTAATATAGGCATACTCAAAAAGACAGCTTCTTTGTAGAGGTAGAGGCTTTGTTCTTAGAGTGCAGCTTTCAGCTTCATAATCACAGCTCTAGAGTGACCTGTGGGTGATTCAGCTGACCCGAAGATCAAAGCAATACTGCTCACCTGTGCGAGCATCTCTTGTTAAGTACAAAGGCCTGTGCTGTCAGGCCGACCGTCTGTGTAGCTGATCAGCAGCACCAAAACCGACTGAGACGTGAACCCACCCAGCCTCAACAAACACACTGGTGGACAACTTCAAACACAGCACAGCGCGGAACTTCATTACCTCACATGAAAGAGAAAGATTCATCTTTTTCAGCCAGAGATTTCTTTTGATTTAATGCATTGACCTATATGGGCACATTGCAGGTTTGGTTATCAACAATCAGGCTCAGGTCTGTCACATTACATCACTACAACACATGTACAGTACGACACAATTCCCTAATGTTTCAGCAGCTCCGGTTATGAGGCGGTTACTCTTCAGTGAAAATGGAAAGCAAAATATTTTAGAGTTGGAGGAAGGTAATTTTTCTCACTTAGCCAAGAGGAGCAGCGCAGGGCTGTGTGAAGCAGAAGGGGGTCTTAAAAATCACCTGTCTAGATATTTAAATATCAGTGGAATGCATCTTTCCCAGTACCTGATGAACAGAAGAAACCGTTCTGCTGAATTAAGTTAACTTTGGTATTTTACTTTACTCAAGCGGCAATTGTTTTTCGGGAGACGTAGTAAAACTAACTGTAAAAACAACACTAACATATAAAGTTCTTAAGGTATATGTTACCTAACAGTTTACACTTCCATCTGACACAGAGCAACATTAGCATTCATTTGGAGTGGTGTTTCTGCCCAACTGCTAAATGTATGTCCCAAATGCAGCACACAGGAAGATACAGCAGGTACAGCTGCGGCTCGGCAGCAGGAACTGCTTCAGGAGGGACTGCCGCAGCTCGGTCGATGCAGGGACTCGAACTTGGATTCCTTCCCCAGAAGCCTGGAAGTCTGACGGAGACTTCGAGGACCCCCCCTTCTGAGTGATTCTCAAGCACAGGCCTCTGACACGGTCAACTGGTCTCTGCTCCTTACTGAGCCCAAACACTTCATTAGCATTACATTGACAACTGAGGGGCGGCAAACATTATTGAAGTTTCACTAACTTCTGTAAGACTGGGAAACATGCTTTGCAAACCATGGCTTAAACAATTTAACATGATTCTTCATTGTACTTTACACATTGTTTATGTGTTTTTTTATGAAGGAAGCATCATCTAACCCTGAATGGGTGGAATCTAGACAAGCTGTGTCAAGAAACAGAAGGACGGGGAGGCTCCTATGAGCTGGAACCCGGCTGGGAACTGGCTGGCAACCGAACAGTACAGTTGCTGCAAAACCAAATCAATGAGCTGAAAGATGCTACAATGCTCTTTAGAGCTGAGAGTTGGATGGTAATTCTCATCCACAATGAACAAACCATTACACGTAGTCATTAACATTTTAATTGTGAATATAAAAATATTGATTAGTACAGCTTTAAAGAAAACTTAAAGGATCTTATGAAAAACAGGAGCTCTATGATTTCTTAGTGGGTTTTGTTCGGCACACAGGCCTCACACACTGGTACAGCATAATAAAAGAGGACTTTAATATTTCTGTGATTAGCCAGAGTAGAAGATGAATAGTGTATCATCAGAAATTAGGTTAAGCCTTAGTTAAGCTAAATTAAGCCTTTGCAAATAAGCCTGAAGAATCAAATTACGGCCTAAATGAACATTTGCAATCATAACTAGGATAAAGATATATTTTCTACCTATTTGTCTTCGTTTTATTAATTTCTGTTTTCGAATACTGTATCAACTTAAATGGAAAGTATTATGATAGACAGTTCCTTTGAAAAATATTGTACATGTAATACAAAATAAACCAAACAATGATAAGCTACAAGGCAGCCAACTTCCCTGAAGGCCGGAAACAAGTATGTTAAGGAATGATGAAGTGAGCTTTCGTGTCAAGTCTTTTTATTGTCAATGCCGTAGGGAAAGTCAGTGATTGGTATGTCAGGGAAAGTCTCTCTCTTCCTCTGGTCATATATCCTACATCATGTACTGGCACTCATTCCTCTTGGTTCACACAATACAGCAGTTCACAGACAGGGTTTTACATGTTCGACTCTGCATGGAATGTTCATGGAGAACAAAGTGTTCTGAGCATTTTAATTTTTAAGCAATTAGTAACATTTTATTAACACTAAATTAATATAATTTGTAGGATTGCAGGATGTGTTACTTATTTTCTGCTATGATTTCCAGGTGGGTAAACAGCATCAGTACAATCTTGGTGTCTGGAATCCACTTCTCATAATACATCTATTAGTTGGATTAATGTGACAAATGATGAAGATAATGTTAGCCTTAAAGGAAACTGCATCAAAAATGACAGCCTTGCCTACAATTAAGCGTTTTTAAGTTTTTACCAAACAAGGACTTCTACTATCTGTGTGAATTATGACTGATGATGGTCAGGAGCAAATATAAATGTAGCAAGACATTGTTATAGTGCTGAAAAAGCTCTGAGGGATGAGGTCAGGATGGAGGGTTGGGTCAACAAATCATGTGACTTTGACAAAAGGACTTCACATCATGTTTGCATCCCATTTCCTATCTACAGTCAATGTTGTTTTCATCACCCCGGAGCTGAAGCAGCTAGTTTCTGTGCCTCAGGCTCACCAAACCTTGGGCCTGCAATATCCGAGTTGTTTGGCCACCTAGTGTCATTGGAAATGAGATGTGAAAACAACACTGACATTTCCTCACCTTATAAGTTGATATGACTGTAACTTGTGGGTAACAGTTGTATATTTTCACATCCAGCAGTTACGGAGCAACGTGATCATTCATTTGGAGCCATGTTTGTGTCCACCATTATCTCTCTTCTAGCTCGGTTTTTGGTCTCACTCTTTACCAAATTCTGATGGAAATATCCTTCTCTTTAGCTGCTAAATGCTTCACTATGTTCACCAACTAGTTGCTAACTTTGTCTATTTGCTGTTTGTTGTTGAGAGGGTAGTGTTCAGTAGTTTGGAGAGTGCTATGACTGCGTGGATAGAGTGAAACAGAACAAGTTGTGGGCCGGATCGCTAAACGACTGAGCTGAAACTCAATATAAAGCTCTGCAAAGCCAAGGGAGCAGATTCACCTTTTAGTTCTCTGTGGATTCATCAATACGACGGAGCCCTTTCACGCTGTTTTCACATTGTCATTTATACATTGTTATTATAAGAATAATGATTATATCTGCTTTAACAATAGAGGTGGTGGTCTTACAAATCCCTTTTGTATCAGTCATTTGAATTTTTGAAGGTGTTGACAAATAATGTTATTCTGCTGATAGGGGTGCAAGATAACTTTAGCTTCTACAGCTAGCCTGAATCACTTCAGGCTAGAAAGTTCAAACTGTCTCATATGTTTCAACTGTGGAAACTGCTGTTAGCTGACATTGTTTGATAATATTGAGCAAAATTAAACCTTAGCGTGCTCATGCCAGAAATTCCATGTTCCATCCTATATTCAACCTGTTCAATCAGACATTTCACTCATCAGATAATCAGATTATCCACCAGTGAATAGGCCTATTCCACATGCTGCCGTTTGGTGTTTGCTTTTCAAACAGAAATGCAACATTTTTATCACATTGCATTGCATTTTTCAATCTGTGAACCGTTCCACATTTACTGTATAATTAAGAGGAGGAGTGAGAGCAATTATGGGAATTTTCCATATCAGCCTTATCCAAGAAAAATACTTTTATCACCTGAAATGGCATTTCATCATAATTGCAGTTATGACAAAAAAGAATCAATTGAAATGAGATGTTGCTCTTCATCAAGGAAACACATTAAATCTGACAAGACTCAGATAAGTATGACTAATCATGAGAGTGCCGACAGTTGCAAGGTACGACACACAACCAAGGATCTTACGAAAAATAGAAGCTCTTTGATTTCTTAGTGGGTTTTGTTCGGCTCACAGGCCTCACAGACTGATACAACACAATAAAAGAGGACTTTCATATTTCTTTGATTAGTGTATGATCAGAAACTCACAAGACCTGGTGTTGCTGTCACAGAGGGAGTTCTATCAATCTACATCCATCAGTGGAAACGCTGACTCATGATTTCACAGTGTCTGCATGATAACCATCCACTAATAGTAAGTAATTAAGTAAGTAAAGTTTATTTAGTACATCGTGTTAATAAAACAAGATCACAACAAATAAAGTGATTCTAAATAGGTTAATAAAAAAACAGTAAAATAAACAAACAAAACATACAACAGCAGACCTTTAGAATACTTTAGAATTTACAAACACTAGACAGCATGAGGCGAGAGTAAGGCCAGTTTAAATAAGTGGGATTTCATCTGCTTTTTAAAAAGGCGTAAACAGATCGAATGACTTTAGGAAGAGCATTCTACAGTGTCGGAGCCCTGCTGGACCGTGTCAACAGCCTTACAGCAGCGTTCTGGACCATTTGTAGACAGTTCAGGGACAACTTGTGAGGCATGGGAAATGGAATTGCAATAGTTCAGCCAGGATGATACAAAAGCATGAATGATCATCTCGAGCTCAGGATGTGATACAACATACCTGAGTTTGGCAATAGTTCTTAAATGAAAGAAACTTATACAGATGAATTATTTAATATGTTGATCAAAGTACATAGACTGATCAAATATAAAACACATACATTTCTAAGAGTAGACTGTACAGCTGGAGAAAGGAACATTGGAAGCTATGCTGTCGGTAGCAATGACAAGGACCTCAGTCTTATCTGTGTTTAGCTGTAATAAATTAGCCATCCAGTCCTTAATGTCAGTATGTCCTTAATGCCCTAACCCTGTCAAGTGTTAGGGTTAAGGTCAGAAAAGTGTGCAAAACAGTCTGTTTGTCACTCTCTTCAGGCTTAAAGAGACATACAGCTGGATATCAGTGTAACAGTGATATGAGGTACATTTAAATTTGTTAATAATACGACCTCAGGGAAGCATATACAAAGCCAATAATATAGAACCCAAGACTGAACCCTGAGGCACACCATAGGAAAAAGCAGTAGTTTCAGACATGTAGGGACCCAGCCACAAGAAAAATCTCCTATCCGTGAGATAGGTGGAGAACCAGTCCAGAGCGCTCCCAGAAACAGCCACCTTCTGTCCAAGCTTTTTTTAGTCAGGATGCTGAGATCCAAAGTATCAAAGGCTGAGCTAAGATCCAGCAGCACCAAAACAGAGCATTAACCGACATCAGAAGACATCATTATGTCATTGAAGACTCTGAGAAAAGCTGTTCCTGTCGCGGTTCCACCCGTGTCCTTAGTGTCTCCCTCTGTCCATGTTTTCCCCTGTCCCTGTGTGTATGTGGCCTGGGCGTGGCCTGACTACTGCAGCTGTTTACATTTCGGCTCCAATCTGCTCACCTGTCTACACTCATCTCATCTGGTCACATATCTACCCCGGTCTTCCAGCCACTCATCGGCAGATTGTTGTTTTTGTTAGTATAGATCTCGGCCGCTCAGAGCATAATGTCTGCGTGTTCCCTGTCTTCCATGTTAACCTGTCTTTCTTGTATTCTCAGGATCACTACTCGTCTCGCCTCTCAGTTCACCTGCCTATCTGTCTGCCTACAAGCCTTTCCATCTGCCCTCATCTTCTCGCCTGCCGCTGAAGATTACTTTAAAAAATCTTTGTAACGAACTCTGTTCACTGAGTCTGTGTTCTGCGTCTGGGTCCCCCCTTGACACCACCGTAACAGTTTCAGTGAAATGCTTCGGATGGAAACCAGATTGTAATTCATCTAAAATGTTGTGTGCAGTCAAGGCAGCTGTGAACTGTGTGGCAACAACTTTCTCTTTTTTTGATAAAAAGGTAGATTAGATATGGACCTATAGTTTTTGGGAAGGGATGGAAACATTTTTGATTTTTTTTTCAGAAGAGGCTGAACAACTGCATGTTCAAAATAAACTGGGACACAACCACATTTCATAAAGATATTTCTAATAGAGACCAGGCATGGACCAATAGAACCAAATACATTTTTAAGCAGTGAAGGTAGAATCTAATCTTATTCACAAAGAAAGAAAGAAAGTTAATGCAATCCTTACTTTGAAAGACAGGCACATCTGAGAGGTGCAGAATTGACAATATAATGTATGGTGTCAAACAGGACTTTAGGGTTATATTTACTGGAGCAAATTTGGTTGGCCTCAAGTGAAACTGGAGCTTGGTGTTTTTTACAGTTGCGCTGCCCTCTGAGTGAGTTTAACTGGTCTGACAGTGTACAGTCATGATAATTACATGAGGACAGATCCTACAGTAATAACTAAACCATTACTTTGATTACTTTCATATGTTTATGAAATGTCTTATTTCCTCCGACGCCAACCTCCTGTCTCAGCCACAAAGGACCAAGCACCGGCCCTGGGGTGACAGAGGCGTCTCCATTGCTGCCCCCTCCCTCTGGAACTCCCTTCCCAAACACATCCGTGACGGTACCAATCTCTCCATGTTCAAAACTCAAATCAAAACTCACCTTTTCAGATCTGCTTTTAATGTATAAATAATTTTTATGTATTTTAAAATGTTGTCTTATTTTATAATGTATTTATCAATAATATGTATCTGTAAAGCATCTTTGAGTACCTTTTTAAAAACGCTTGCTAAATAAAATGTATTATTATTACCAGAAATAATTACTGTTCACATTTTTTTTCCTTCTTTATACTCTACTAAATGTAGCTACATGCTTTCACGTCATGGCTGTCTCCTCTTCACTGGGCACTGCACTCAACAAGTATGTTTTGAGGTTGACAGAGTTTATGCATTAATACTGAGCTAAAGTGATAGAGAGATATAAATAGCATTATTTACCAGAGAACAATCAGCAGGGAAACCTGTATTCTTGGTTGCAGATGTTCATTTCTCCATCATTTCAGATCAGATTTCTGCTGGAATATGTGTGTGTGAAGTTGTGGGTTAAGAAACTTTGCTTATTATTCAGAGTAGAAGCGAGTATGTGTAGTCGACACAGTGAGTCCCCGGCTCAGCTGTAGTGAAATCTTTTTGAAAGACTCTTTCTCGTGTCCGCTAAGTTTCAAATGTACTGAGTGCTCATGAATCCCCGACTTTTCTCACCTCGCTGTTATTGTAGGGTGCTGCTCACGCTGCCTGCTACAGTGGTGCAGTCACTCAAAACACAAGAAGCAGCACACACAGACCCAACGGCACTGAAGACTCAAGTCGAAGCAATCGGCACGGCAGGTTAATGTTGCATTCAGGTGCTCCTCAGATTGGCCACATTTGCAAAGTTGGGAAGTCATTCTTCTGACTTCGATTTGAGTCGTAATTTGGAAAAAGCATGGATGCTGTTGTATTTGGATGAGTGTATTTTACACACAACAGCATTAGCGTTGGGTTGTTGTATTTTATTGCTCAGAACATTTAAACAACACTTGATATCTGTTTCCAGTATTTGCGTGACAAGAGTAAAGGAAACAGATCAGGTGAGTCATTTTTGCTATTATTCGGACACCACATGAATGGAGCACAAATATAGATTGTTGGTCAGTGACATTTCTGTAACATCGTATTGAGTTTACATAGTTTACCTATATACAAGTGGGATGCTGAACCAATGCATTGAAATTACTATTTGATCTTAATTAATATAAAAACGTATAGATGATGACTGGCAGCACTAGCTGTTGAATGTGTACTGTACTGAGTTTCACGGAGAAATTGACGCCGTATTTTACAAAAAGTATCAACTCCAAAAGGTTCAATACATTGACATGTATCAACTCGAAGGAACCGATTCTGTGAAAAGAGTCGATCTGCACATCACAACTACCGTGACACTGCTGTGAAGAGAGGTATTGAACCCTAACCCTGTGACACACAGGTATATACTGTATATACCTACAACTAATCACAAGAACAGGACACAGCTGGAGGAGGCAGCAGGGGGATTAGACACAGGAGGATCAAATGAGGGCGGGACAAACAAATCACAAAAACAACAAAGTAAAATGAGACATGACACAAGGAGTGTTCTTACAAAGTGAACCAGGAAACAGAAAAACTAAAAGCCAGGATCATGACATGTTGATGGGAAAGGGGACAGTTAATGTTTTTTTGAACCATCTAAAAGAGTGATTAGTACACAAATGCATGGGTGCTCAACTCAACCTTATAATGGAGAGTCACTGAATGTTCATCCTCAGTTACATACAGCTGTGTGGCTTGAACTGTAGTCTTGTAAGAGGATTCAGTCTGCTGGAGCAACAGCAGAGAGGCTCACAAACCAGCAAATGGGAAAAATTGTCAGCAGCTCTGCACTGAGCCATGGAAGCATCAAACAACATACTTCATTTAACACACACTACCTAACTAGTGTACCTACCTACCTACCTACCTTACTACCTATCTTTAGCAGCATGTAATGGTTTCTTTGGCAGGGATTGGTAAGCATACAGCCTGAAGCAGTGAAGCCAAGAGTTTGATTTCATTTAGTAAACTGTTCAGCTTTTTGAATGAATACCTGATGAATCTCTCCACAGGGTTAGGATTAGGCGTTTTAAGCTACGGACCTCTTCACCATCTACCAGTAAGAGCCGAGCTCCACTGATCAAAGCCGGTTGGCCTGAGCGCTGAACGTCAGGCTCACTGATCACAGTCATTTCATTGCCTAAAGTTGCTTTCACATGATCAGCCGTAAATCAGCTCTGCGCTGGCTGTGCCGTTGTTTTCCTATGGAGAAATTGCCACCGAGCGCAGCGCTCAAAGTTCAAATTATTTTAACATTGACCTCGATTGTCGCTGACCTTTCAAAGCGCAACCAATGAAGCAGCACAGGCAAGTAGGGGAGGTAACCATAGAAACAAAACTAAATAGCTGTCTTCACAGCAAGGCTCTGAGCCCCAATTCACGGTGAGTGTAGAGAACCTTTCATGTATCATGTGAAGGCAGCTTTACCTCTGATGTGCTTTTCTTTGAGTTTTACTGATGTCGCTCTTTGAAAGAGTGTCTTGATCATAAAATAAACCAAATAAGATTTTGTTGCAGGTAAACCCCACATTTTGATTCCTGTTACCAGTATGGAACTAACAACAGTACAATAAAAGACAATATCAGCTAACAAATTATGCATCACTGTAACATTTACTTTTGTTACCTCAGTTGTCTTCAAGTCTAAAACCCAAGAAGACCCAAAGAAGTACGCTGTTTGACACATTTACCACGGATAAAGAAGATGTTTGTTACAGTAACTGCAACTTCAGCTGTAAGTATTAAGATATTTTACTTAAGTAGGAGTAGCAATATCACAATGTAAAAATATTCCATTCACTTAAAATTTCCACATTCAAAATGTTACTTAAATAAAAATACAGCCATATTAGTATATATAAAGCAACAAAATGTACCTGAAGTATCAAAAGTAAAAACTACTCAGTAGGCAGAATAATGGCTTATAGTTCCATTAGATTATGACTGTATAACTGATGCTTCTACGTGTACAGTTGTATTGGTCTAGGGAAATAACGCTCAACATTGTTTTAACTTTTTCTGATAAACTTTGAACACTGGGCATGAGGTTTTAATGGTTAAGCTCTCCACAGTCCATCGGAAAGTTGTCAGGTCTACTGTCTCTCTCACTAAATCTGCTGCAGACACTGTGTGTCATAACCCTGCTGTGAGGATTTATTCAAAACTTTGCAAACTGTCAATCATGCAAATAGAAGCTGAAACTGTGGGCGCTATTTGGTGGATATTTCAACATCAGAAGCATTACTCCATCCATCCATCCATCCATCTTCAACCGCTTATCCGGGGTC
>CALSCE010010661.1:2292027-2305488 GCA_943593645.1 Bovichtus variegatus
CACACACTTACTCACACACACACACACTTACTCTCACACACACACACGCACACACTTACTCTCAAACACACATGCACGCACGCAAACACACACACACACACACACATACTTTTTACACACACAACTTACTTAATGCCTCAATCAAAGCTACTTGTTAGGCTCTGCCAAGAACAGCTCTGTTTCAAGGTGATTTATTTGTGCTATGAAAAGACTTCCACCGGTACAAGTGAATCACCTATGCAGGATTTTATTTACCCACAAGAAAAGGATTTTTTTCTGTCTTAGAAACTTGAGTTAAGATAGGACAAGCAGTTCGGATTTTTTTATTTTTATAATGAAGCACCTGTACTGAGAAAAAAGAGTTTGGAGATATGTTCCAAAACCTACAAAACATGCTAAATAATGTGTTCATGTATATTATATACATTGCATGTGTACTGTATGGGGTCAGCAATTTATTTTGGCTTCACTACGAGTACAAAACAAATTATTGTTTTTTTATTATTAACCTTATTTGAAATACAGTGTAGCTGTCTGCAGTAGACAAACAGTCATTCAAGTGTAGTTTATAGTAATTGTTTAGGCTGCAGATAGATCCTATTTGTTTTGAAGGATAATTCCAATTTATTTGAATTTGAGTCTTAATTTACATAGTTTTTGCCATCAACTATATCAGTTACGATATCATTGTCCCAGCTAATGTATCTGCAGTGATTTAGGAACATCGAAACATCACTACAATAAAGTCGGACAGGATAAGAAACATAAGCTGTCCTCAACGGATTGGTTTCAAACAAGCCCACAGATTAGCCAGATTATCTAAAACACTTTATATGGATGTAAAACCATGAGCCCTCCAAGAGTAAGTACAGTTGAACCAGGAAGTTAGTGTGTGAACTGTTATGGATGGTTACAACAGACAGTTTGGTGAAAACAAATATTACCCTTTGCATTTGTTTTCTTGAGGATTTGAATAAAACCTCTCTGATCGTCTCACTGCTTCTTTTTAACAATGTCACCACGTTACCTGTATCTGTATACAATGTTATTATTACCTCTAGAAATAAAAGCTCAGAGTCCACCTTCCACCCTCCCTATCAGTATCAGTAACTCTATCTTCCTCTCAGCTGGACATTCCTCTATGCTTTCTAGTGAGTTGTTGTTGCCTTGAGTAACAAATCAGCTCAGGAATGTGTGTTGTCTCTTGCAAATGGATTCAGGGCCAATACATTTCCAAAAAGCTAAGTAATGGAGAGTGCTTCATAATTGTGAAGAGTTGGGAGAAACAATGTTATGGAGTATTTGTTATTACAAAAGGCATGTTCCCTCTTTAGTGTGGACTCATCACTGGGTTTCAGCCTGTGTTAAACCCTGACTCCCTCTGAATTAGAGCAGGAAGCCCCTCTATGATTTATACCTCACAGCTCCAAGCAACAGCGCAGCAGACAAAAGCTTTTAAATGAACAGGTACTGTAGGCTAAATGTAGCCTGACCCAGCGCAGAGCGGTAGGGTTTCTGCTTGTCTGCAGTCGAGCACCCCACAAAGACCAGATGCTCTGTGCTTCAGATTGGAACTAGCTCCCATCCACAGGTAATGAACATCCTTTCAGTGGGTGACATATTGAGGAGACAAACTGTGTGTCAGGTCGTCATAAAGTATTTTCCCACAGAGCCTTCCAAGTGCTGCCTGTGGATGTGGGGAATGTGAATCTGCTCTGTTGTGCAGCAGTCAGGCGGACAAAGAGCGGGCCAGGGCCGTCAGCGACTGTGGGACACACTAAGCATCTGGTGACAGATCCGTCGGGAGGCATGACCACTTTACACTGGGCTGCCTGTGTGTGGGAGTCCTGGATAGATACATGGAGTGTTTTTACTGCCAACTTAGTGCACACTTCTGGAATTCAAGCAAGGTCCTTTTCTCACTAGTAAAACCTGCTTGTGTGCTCTAATCCAAACAGCCATATGTTTAATTGTCTGTGCTACGGGCCTGCAAAGCACAAGTGCCTTCCTTTTCTCCACTTGTCACATGAACACATCGCTAGGTGCTCTTCCCCAGGCTGAATGAATCAGTAGAAAACCCTGCTGCATTCATGCAACTGCTGGAGTTGTTTATGAGAATCTGAAGGCTTTGCAGATAGAGTTCGATGATTCAGCAGAACGGTTAGGAAACATTGCTCTTAAAGGTCAGATTTAGTAGAAAGACTTTTTCTGTGGTGAAAAGTGTTGTCTTGGAGAACAGTTGTTAGTTTTGCAGGAAAATGACCTGTTTGCTCATTTGTGAATATTATTACAAAAACATTTAATTCACATGCATTTATCTCAGCTAGTTTGGATCAATGTGTGGACAGTTATGTGTAACCACGAGTGTAGAACTTAGAGTTGTACACTATTTTCATTTGGCATGTGGTGTTCTTTGTAAATTAGATAGATAGATCATTATCATATACTATACTACTAGATACTAAATTATCATATATAAGGGGGAGGGATGTCTTGTCATTTTAGAGACACCTTTAAATTTACATTCCCTCATTTACTTTTCATTTAATTCTATGCAACCCAAAAAACAGACAAAGCAAAGCCGCCGTGGCCACTGGCTGTGACCACAGCACCAGTGGGCCGATCCTTTGCTCTGGTCATGGCCTTGGCTGTGGTGGCGGCTATTGTTGTTGCTATCGCTGTGGGTAATGGCTATTGCTGTTGCTAAAGCTTTAGCTGTGGCTATAATGCTGTGATTGTGACTGGCTGGCTTTATTTCTAGAGCACCTAAGATAGTAATACCAAAACTTGCAGCCAGTAAACAGTTATTAACCCCCAATAGCTATCTTAACAGGTGGCTGTGGCTCAGGAGGTGGAGGTCGTCCACCAGTCGGAGGGTCGGTGGTTCAATCCCCGGTCTCTGCAGTCAGCATGTCAACATGTTCTTGGGCAAGACACTGAACCTCAAATTGCTCCCAATGGCAATGGTGTGTGAGTGTGAGTGTGTGTGAATGATTATCACTGAGCATGTGGCACCTTGTACAGTAGCCTCTGACTCTGTATGAATGTGTGTGAATGGGTGAATGCTGAGGTGTTGTAAAGTGCTTTGAGTGATCGCAAGGATTGGAAAAGCACTATATAAATGCAGAACATTTACCATTTAACATTAGCTGCAATGATACAGACTTGTGGCAAAGTTACCTACTAACACAACAGTATGACTAATGTAAATATCAATGCACAAACATTATTCTGACCCTACGGTGTCTCGCTAAATCTTGCTACCATGATACATTACTATCTACTCAACTGCTAAGCTTAACATAGAGTCAACACAGAATGCATTTTCTATTAGGTTGACATGATTGCTAAAGTGTTGTAAAACTTACCTGGAACATGCCATCTGCTATAACTATTGTTTCAGCGCCCAACCTGCACTCATCCCCACAGCCAAGTACATAAACACAAAGTGTTCAGTGCTCAGTTCAGGTTATTTCACATTTAGATTTCTGTTTTTTTTCTTTTCTTCTACACTGCGCTCTTCTCACTGACTGGAGGTGAATACGACAAAATAATGTCACATGCTTCTTGGTACCAATTAGGATTGAGCAAAATTTGCATCAGATGACAGTTGTTGAGTTGTTTTGTCTGATCAAACCACACCCATACACTCAAACCTGATTAAGCAGATTAACTGAGTTTTTGAGAGTAAAACTCTTTAAAAAGAATGCTGACAAAATAAAAAGCCAGTTTCTCAATGGCTTTAAACAGAGATTAAAACCAAATTTGTTATGCCTTAAAATTCTCTTCTATACCGGGAGTACCTGTCCTGTAATACCACAACTACACAGTGATTGGTTCATAAAGGTTTATTTGAAAGACAGCTAAGTGTGATTTGCAGTTGTATCTGCACACAAATTGAAAAAAAATGAATTTATTCTTCATAGTAAAAATGTATAAATATGTACGCAGGGAAATGTTCTGACAACCAGCTACTTGATCCTTTCCTAGATATGAGCTACAGCAAAGGAACAAACTATTCCTTTTTCTAGCTCCATGTAAAAACACATTAGGGCTATGTGTGGTGGAAGTAACACCGCCTCAGGGCATGAACCTGGAATTCACAGTTGGTTTAGTGGATAAGAGAGCGCTGCCGGTGCTGTCGGCTACAACAGGAGGTGGTGCAAAGTTCAGCTGCAGGTAAAACTTACCTGACAGACTGACCTGGAGCTATTTGACTGCTGGGAGGGAGTGGGAAAGGAGGACCTGACAAACGATTACAAGCGGGGACACATGAAGGGAACATTGTTTAAAATGGGCCACCTCTGAATCATATACACATCATAACTCATATTGTATATCTGTGATTGCAAATTAACTGGTGACAGTATAAATATATCATGATATGTAAAGCAGAAATATCTTAAATGCAGTGATGTTATTTCAATGCTGAAAGATGCAGAAAATGTGAAACCCCAAATTATTGAATTGTACAACACAGATATTGTTCAAACAGGCCACACATGCCAAGGGCATCAAATTCCTCAACTAATGACCCCTCAAAAACACACATATAAAGTAGTACTTGTGATATATTTGCTTCACTTCCACTGCAGCACAGCAATATACAGGCTAGCTGTCATGTGTAATCTTCAAAACTGAAACAATTGTGTGTTGAAATTAACAAACCTTTCTCTTTATGACCCCTGAGGCTGTTGACAGGAAGGTATCAGCTTGGTCTGCAGGACTGGTGCTTATCCATCTCCCAGAAGATTGGGATCTCACTTCAAAGAGAAGCTCAGTGCTTTCTATCATTACTGGTGAGTTATACACCTGTAATTAAGTCCAAATTATGTCTATTAATAACCTGCATGGGAGAGGTTGAAAACTTAATGACTTAATATGGAGGTAGGATCAAGACATGATAATTTCAGGAGACAGCCTGCATGCGCTCACCGTGACAATGAATAGTGGACCAGGTGTTGAACTTCCTGAATACAGATATTCAGAATGCTTGTGAAAGGGCTGTCACCCTCCCTCTTTTTACCCATAAATACCTCCTCCAAGTTACCCCTGTCCAGCCAAAACTTAAGCTGTAACTGAAATGTCAATTTTTAAGTTGCAATAAACATTCCTATGTAAACCTGCTAAAGTTCTTAAAAGGACAAAAAGTAGTTTGTTAACCAGTGCCTTCCAAAGGCCCTTTTTTACACTAGTCATTTCAAGTGTCCCGTATCCGGATGAAATCAAGATGTAACTTGATTGACTTTTGTTTGCAATTTGACATTCAACCACTAGTGCGAGCCAAAAATTAATGGCAAGTGCACGTTATTATGAAAATTACTGCTTTTCTTGGGCTTGCGTGGCATTCAAGTGCAAGGTTTGTAAAACTGATGTCTATATACAGTGTGACCTGCACAAGTAAACGACTCCAACTGGGAGCTATCAGCCCATCTCAGACAGACCCAGATCCAGCTTGGCCGCCTTCAACCTGCTCAACATATTTAATCATTAACCGTAAATGTTTCTTCTATTTAAGAAACATCGCTAAACTTAGGTCTGTTGTATCCCATCTTGAGCTCGAGATGATCATATACACCTTTGTATCACTATTGCAATTCCCTTTTCCCCTGCCTCAGTAATTTGTTCCTGAACATTTACAAATTGTCCAGTTGGGCGAGTAGCACCACACCCATTTTATCTGCTTTACATTGGCTTCCCATCAAGTTCAGGATTCATTTTGAGTCTCTGGTTTTAACATATAGAGCCCTGCATGGTCAGGCACCTGAGTACATCTCTGACCTGCTCCATCCTTACGTCTCCAGTAGTTACTCAGATCTTCTGACGGGGGCTTACTGGTTGTCCCTCGAGCTCGAATGAAAACAAAAGGTGATCTTTGAATTTGTGGCTCCATCACTGTGGAATGCTCTTCCTATAGACATTTTATCTGCAGTCTCTGTTGACGCCTTTAAAAAGCAGATGAAGTCCCCCTCATTTAAACTGGTCATTTAAATATGACCTATTGTAAATGAGATCATCAGCCAGAAGATTGGCTATTTCTATATAATGTTAGTTATGCTCATAATCAGTGCATGCGGGTACAATTCCGGTGAAATCAGAAACAATCATGCAGGTTCATCAGAAACTCTTTCAGCTCAGAGTCCAGCGGGGCCCCCTGCAGTGACCAGCTACGCCTTGGCCAGACTCAGATCCTGCTTTTTCCTTCGACCTGCAGTCAGAGCTCCCTCGGGGGATGGAGAGCGGAGAGCACCGCACCTGGTAGCAGCAGTTCCTCCTCCGGCAAGGAGCAGTTTCTGGTTTTCCTCTGCCTCCCTACACACCAGAAGGCCCGGCAGTGTGGTATTGAGCAGCGAGGCGAAGTTCTGCTTCTGGCTGGGGGAGGAGCTGCTGCTTCAGAGTGTGGAGCTCTCCACCTCCCGCCAGAGCTCAGATTGTAGGTCAAAGGCGGCAGCGAAGCTGGATCTGGGTCTGTTTGTATAACGTAAGCTAACTAACATGGTGGACCTTTATTTTCCAACCCCAAACAGACACCTTTTGTTCAAAGGTATTAGTTAGTATTAGTATTAATTCATTAGCCGGTTAATTACACCGATACCTGCTAATTAATGCTGACATAAAAAAAATACTAGAATTTCACTTACCAAAAAAAGTGAAGCACAGACCTTTTGGACAGAACTTGGCTTGGCCATGTTTTTGGTGTAGGTATATTATAATTAAATATATTCATTTAGCAGACCCTGCTGAAGTTTGGAAACAACAAAGATAAGGGTGTCATGGATGTGCCTGAGTATGGACAACCCCAAGATAAGGCCTGAGTATGGAAAGTCCCAGAAATACCAGTGTCAGGAAAAAGCCTGGCCAAGGGGGTGAATCATCCCAGTTGTGATATCCTTATTTAGAAAGTGCTGACAGAATGATTTTGAGAAAAGGGTGGAGAAAACCACCGTTCTACACCAATGACGGCAGCAACACTTGGAGTATAAAAAAAAGCAAGCATAGTCAGTTTGTCTTCAGTTTGGCTCTGGGGTCAGCTCAGTTTTATCTCTGTCTTGAAGAATAAACTCTATTGCATCGAACTCTGCTCATCCCCAGTGAATTATTTTGAACCTGTTAAGACTCCAATAGCTACTCAACTGTAGTGAAGACTAAGTGTTGGTGAAGAGGTCATGTTCTGGCCCAGACTAGGACTGCTGACAAAATGGCATTGGTCGTGGTCAGTAAGAGCAGATGGTTAAGTCAGTATTAATGCAGACACGCTGTTGGAGGGTTTTATAACCCACTTTAACTCCCTGCTACGTGATAATGCTGCGACAGCAAAACTCAGTAAACACCTTGAAATGTTGACTTCATTTGCTTTGAAGTTATTATGGCTGATGCAGGCTTTGGATGTGTGATGTGACACAATAGTTGACTCTCCAAAGACATTGCTATCAGATAATCAAGGGCCCAACACTACTGCACTCAATGATTGATATAGTACAATTGATGTACAACTGATGTACAAGCCTGTCTCTTTTGGAAAAGGTGGCCTGCTTCTTGACACTGGCACAGTGTGCTGAAGTTGGCCATGGCTTTCAGAATCAGAAAATCAGAAAACTTTATTCGTCCCACAGAGGGGAAATTTACGGAACCAGATTTTTGGAACAACAGGTCCAAATGAGATACGCCCTAGAAGGCCAACACCCAAAGTGGGACTTGAACCCACAACCCTGGAATTAAGAGTCTCTTAAGAGCTCTTCCGACTGAACTAGCTGGGCATTTCAACACCTTACCAAAAGCACAGCCTTCAACTACTGTGTGGGAGCCATTGATGGATTTCAATTCCGCATTAAGGCTCCCCATGGTCCACATGCACAAGATTACAAGAACAGGAAACCTTTCCGCTCTGTCTAGCTTCAGGCAACCTTTGACAGCAATGGCACATTTCTGAACATGTATGTGGGTTACCCTGGTTCAGTTCACGACACCAGGGTGCTCAGAAATATTCCAGTGTTTGTCAGGGGCTGTTACATACCAGCTGGCTACTTCATTATGGGGGATGGAGGATACCCATGTATGAGTTCACCAGTCCACCTCATTACTCCATATCGGGAACCATTGAGGGGAAGAGTGGAGGTGTGCTTCAAGGCATGATGAAGGCGCGTTGGAGAGGAATCTTCTTTAAATACCTAGAAATCACACCTTTGACCGTAAAGTCGTTGCAGTGTATGCAGTGCTCCATAATATCTGCATTACTGCTGGGGACATCCTGGAACCTGCTGAGAAGTAGTGGCTGTAGTCTACAGTGGTCTAGTGGTTAGGCTTTCAAATAGAACACTAGAAGTTTGTAAGTTCAATACCAGGCTGCCACCATTGAGCCCCTGATTAAGGCACTTAACCCCAAGTTGTTCCATGGGACTGTCCCTGTAGTTAGTTCAATGTAAGTCACTCTGGATAAGAGCATTGTCTCATAGAATTTGTTAACAATGTTGATGTTGTAATTTATTATTGTATGTTAATAATTTGTCAAGTCACCGTGTCTTATGTCCAGTCTTGTAGGTCACTGTCTATCTTTGCACTTCCTGTTTTATTTTGTACTTACCTCTTGTCACTCATTCCTGATCCCTTCCTTCTGTGTTTTCCCACTTTTCGTCAGCGTCTGCCCCACCCCTGAATGTTTCCACCTGTGCCCACTCATCTCATGTTTAAATAGTCCTGTCTCCCCTTGTTTTGCGTCGGTTCGTCTTGTTATGTCCTTGCATCACGATCCAGCCTTATCTTGATATTTATTGTAAATCCTCTTTGTGAGTTTTTGAGTTTGTACCTGTGGCAGTGGGGTGTGGTGGCTGTGTCGGCTGCTGGGGATGAGATGGGAGTGGCTCAGCCGGAGGCCAGGCAGAATCAGGACGGAATCAAGTAATCAGTCACACAATAAAAGCACACCAATGACCTGGTTCTGTCTTGCAGTAGGCTGGGTTCGTTCAGAGAGAGACGGGACGGAGACGGCGTCCGCGGTAGTCGAGGTCGGGGAGAACGTGGCGCCAGGGGAAGGCGGAGAGTGAAGCCGCCTTAATAAACTGTTGGCACTCCAAATGGACTCTCCCTCTTTTATTTCCCTCTTTTATTTCCCTGTGTGAGCGGGTGAGCTCACATCTGGCGCCTGAACAGGGACCATGTCGGAGGGGGTCCTCAAAGGCCGGGGCAGGATTGCTGCCCGGCCACTTCCAGCATGAGTGCCCACTCATGGAGGTACATGGGAGTTGTGTGAGGTGTTGAGTGGGGACCCGGAGGAGGTGGGGCCCTTCGAGGGGGAAGGCGGGGAGGCTCGGGACGAAGCTTCCCCGTCCAGGCCTGTGCGGCCAGTGGAGGACTTCCCCCTCCAACAGTCCCGGGACGAATCCCTCCGTCATGCTTTCGACCAGGTCGTAAGTATTGATGGTTCCCCACTGCACCCGAACGCACCACTCACTCACCCACACTTCACGGTGATTAGGGACAGGTTGTACCGGGTGAGCCGCGATACGCAGACAGGGGAGGAAAACACCCAGTTGTTGGTGCCGGGCAGCCGTCGGGAAATTATTTTCCAGGCAGCTCATCACAACCCCATGTCCGGTCATCTAGGACATGACAAAATACTGAACCGGTTCATGGCCCGATTTTATTGGCCGGGCATCCGTGCGGACGTGAAGCAGTGGTGCGCGTCCTGCCGTGAATGTCAGCTGGTTAACCCGCCGGCCACCCCAAAAGCGCCTTTGCGCCCGTTACCATTAATTGAGGTACCATTCGAAAGAATTGGCATCATCGGGCCATTAGACAGAGTGCACGGGGATATTGCTTTGTGTTAATCCTCGTGGATTACGCAACACGGTATCCTGAAGCAGTGCCACTGCGTACTATCTCGGCCAAGAGTGTGGCGCAGGCACTGTTTGTTGTTGTTGTCTCCCAAGTTGGGATCCCGAAAGGGATTTTCTCCCTTTGAATTATTGTTTGGCAGAAAACCACGGGGAGTGTTGGACCTGCTTAAAGAAAACTGGGAGGAGGGTCCAGCAAAAATGAAATTCAATACATGCTGGACCTGAGAACAAAACTCCATTCACTGGGACAGTTATCGCGGGAGAATTTGCGCCAGGCTCAGGAGCGTCAGCAGCGCCTGTATAACAGAGGGTCGCGACTGCGTCAATTTACACCGGGAGATAAAGTGCTTGTATTGCTCCTATCCGCTAGCTCCAAATTACTCGCAAATTGGCAAGGGCCCTTTGTGGTCACACGGCGAGTGGGGGACATCAATTACGAGGTGGCGCGATCGGACAGGGGGGGAGCGGCACAGATTTACCACCTCAATCTCCTAAAAGAATCGAGGAAGGTGGCCTCTGCCTCTCTGGCTACTACGGTGATGGAGAAAGATGAGTTGGGACCAGAGGTAGAAAAGACGGACAAATCAGCCCCAGTCTCTTGTGACAGCTATCTTTCACCGAGTCAGAGGGCTGTTTGCCGATGTGTTCTCCCGGCGCACCACTCTCGCACACCACCACATAGAGACGCCCCCGGGCGTGACGGTGCGCTCACGGCCCTATCGACTTCCTGAACACAAGAGGAAAATAGTTCAGACAGAGCTTCAGGCTATGCTGGAGATGGGCGTAATAGAAGAGTCCAACAGTGACTGGTTCTTCCCCGTCGTACTGGTGCGCAAGGCCGATGGGTCAGTACGGTTCTGTGTGGACTATCGTAGGGTGAATGAGGTGTCCAAATTTGATGCTTACCCGATGCCCCGGGTCCCTGGGTAGCGGGCAGGTGCGGCCACAGCTAGAGAAGACCGCGGCCATTGCCACCTGTCCAGCTCCCAAGACAAAAAAGGAGGTCAGGAGGTTTATGGGGCTGGCAAGCTATTACCGGCGGTTCATTCCGGGGTTTTCGGAGCTGACCAGCCACCTGACCGACCTGACCCAAAAGGGTGCCTCAGATCCGGTCCAGTGGACGGAGCAGTGTCAGCTGGCGTTTGAGAGGGTTAAGCAAGCTCTCTGTGGGGAGCCGCTCCTGTTTTCCCCTAACTTCGCTCTCCCGTTTGTCTTGCAGACCGACGCCTCGAAAAGTGGGCTGGGGGCCGTTTTGTCCCAGGAGGTGGAAGGGGTCGACCGCCCCGTACTGTACATTAGCCGGAAGCTGGCTCAGCAGGAGGTGAACTACAGTATGGTTGAAAAAGAGTGCCTCACCATACAGTGGGCGGTCGGCGCCCTGCGTTATTATCTCCTGGGATGCTCTTTCACCCTCTGGTCGGACCATGCCCCGCTCCAGTGGCTCCACCGCATGAAGGATGCCAATGCCCGGATCACTCGTTGGTATAACTTCAAGGTGATCCACAGGCCGGGTAACCGGATGGTTGTGGCTGACTTTCTCTCGCGATTGGCAGAGGGGGGAGGAGTCAGCTTGCGGCTGGTGGGCTCCCGCCCTGAGTTGGGCGGTGGGGTTATGTGGCAGTGGGGTGTGGTGGCTGTGTCGGCTGCTGGGGATGAGATTGAAGTGGCTCAGCTGGAGGCCAGGCAGCTGGACGGAATCAGGTAATCAGTCACACAATAAAAGCACGCCGATGACCTGGTTCTGTCTTGCAATAGGCTGGGTTCGTCCAGAGAGAGACGGACGGAGACGGAGTCGAGGGCGGGGAGAACGCGCCGCCAGGGGAAGGCGGCGAGTGAAGCCGCCTTAATAAACTGTTGGCACTCCAAACGGACTCTCCCTCTTTTATTTCCCTCTTTTATTTCCCTATGTGAGCGGGTGAGCTCACAGTACCATTGTTGTTCAAGTAAAGTATAGTATTGTAAAGTATTTTGTTTTACACTTTACATCTGTTTCTGGCGTCGTGCATTTGAGTCTTCCTACACTGTGTCTGAGGTTGTGACAGAACGAACTGACCAGAATGGACTCAGCCGACTCCAAGAAACTTCAGAACGCCCTATCACTCCAGAGCGTCATGATCCACCAGCATGAGGATCAGCTGGGCACAGTCAGTCAAGGAATTAAGGACCTCTAAAATACCTCTTAAAGAGCTCCAAGTCTCCGTTACGTCACAGGTACACCTCCTGACAGCGCAGATGCAGCAAGTTCTCACTCACCTGCAGACTGCTCCACCAGTGAGGTCACCCGCTCAGGTCCTGGTCCCTGCTGCCTCCTCATCACTGCGTCTGGCTCTCCCAGAGAGATTTTCCGGAGACTCCGAAAATTGTAGAACTTTCATCGTCCATTGCGAACTACACTTCAGACACAATCTGGCAGCCTTCTAATCGGACCAAGCAAAGGTAGCCTTAATCGTGTTCCATTTAATTGGGAGAGCAGCAGCCTGGGTTACCACTGAATGGTCCAGAAACTCCATTATTTGTCACTCGCTGTGCGTGTTCATGGACACCATGAGCCCCATTTTTGACCACTTGGTTTTGGCTAAAGAAACATGATCCCCACATTAACTGGTGCTTGGGAAAGATTAAGAGCTGGGGAAAGGATTGTAATAATACATGTAGACCCCGACCAATCATTCATTCACCTACTAAACCTAATGTAGGTACTGTAGATCACCTTGATTATCCCGACCTGTCAAGAGTCCCCTCATGTTGCCATGATTTAAGAGAGGTGTTTAACAAAACCAAAGCCATGTCCCTACATCTTCACCGACCCTTCGACTGCCCCATTGACCTGATGCCAGGAGTGCCCATTCCCAGAGGGCGACTATATTCCATTTCGGGACCTGAAAGAGCGGCGACGGACGAATACATCTCTTCCTCGCTCAAGGCAGGGATCATTCGTCCCTCCTCCTCACCTTTTTTCTTTGTGGGTAAGAAGGATGGGTCGCTGAGGCCTTGCATTGACTATAGCCCTCTTAATGACATTACGGTAAAGAACCGGTACCCATTGCCACTCATCTCCTCTGCTTTTGAACTACTTCAGTCTGCCAAAGTGTTCACCAAGTTGGACCTAAGAAATGCTTACCATTTGGTAAGAATAAGAGAGGGAGATGAGTGAAAAACGGGTTTCAATACCCCGAGAGTACAAAGTGATGCTTTTTGGACTATGTAATGCTCCAGCGGTGTTCCAAACCTTCATGGATGAGGTTCTGGGGGAGTTCCTAAACATATTTGTATTTGTTTACTTGGATGACATTTTGATTTTCTCCCCAGACTCAGAGACCCATACTATTCCATACTACCCATACTAGTTTAAGAGCAGGTTAAAGACTTTCCTCTTTGATAAAGCTTATAGTTAGGGCTGGCTCAGGTTTGCCCTGGACTAGACCCTAGTTACGCTGCTATAGGCTTAGACTGTCGGGGGACTCACTCCTCTCCTCTCCTCACTCCTCTCCTCTTCCCTATCTTTCTCGTTCTCCTCCTCTCCCTCTCTATTGACATGCATTCATGTTCCTTAAATGCATGTTACTAACTCACCATCCGGCGCATCATCCCCGGAGTTTCTGTGTCCCTCATCTGGCAGGTTGCCACT
>CALSCE010010661.1:2326344-2344459 GCA_943593645.1 Bovichtus variegatus
GCAGGTAGGTAGACAGACAGGAAGGTAGACAGTCAGGAAGGTGACAGACAGGAAGGTAGGTAGGTAGGTAGACAGGAAGGTAGACAGACAGGTAGACAGACAGGAAGGTAGGTAGGTAGATAGACAGGAAGGTAGATAGACAGGTACGTAGGTAGACAGGCAGATAGGTAGACAGACGGGAAGGTAGACAGACAGGAAGGTAGACAGGAAGGTAGGTAGGTAGGTAGACAGACATGAAGGTAGACAGTCAGGTAGGTAGACAGACAGCAAGGTAGATAGACAGGAAAGTAGACAGGCAGGAAGGTAGACAGGCAGGTAGGTAGGTAGGTCGGTAGGTGGGTAAGTAGGTAGACAGACAGGAAGGTAGACAGACAGGAAGGCAGACAGTCAGGAAGGTAGACAAGGCAGGAAGGTAGACAGACAGAAAGGTAGACAGGCAGATAGGTAGACAGGCAGGTAGGTAGACAGGCATGAAGGTAGACAGACAGACTGGAAGGTAAACACACAGGTAGTTAGACAGATAGGAAGATAGACAGGCAGGTAGGTAGATAGACAGGCAGCATGGTAGACTATCTTTAACTTATAAAACCTATACTTTTAGGTGTGTGTGTGTGTGTGTGTGTGTGTGTGTGTGTGTGTGTGTGTGTGTCAGTCAGTATTTCTTCAATACAAGCCTAAGGTGTTATTTGTTCATACTAAGTATCAGTGGCTGTGGAGAGCCACCTTCAGGTTTAATGCTACCTGCTGATCATTAATAACACAACTGAACAGTTGACGTCCATCCATGACCTTCATATTTTATTAGCCATTTGAAGCCTCGTCAAAAAGACACCATCATAATAAATACACTAATTTGGCTAAACATGACTGAAGAGCAACTCACCGAACCACATTGATGGCAAATCAAGTTAAAACAATTGAATTAATGAACTAACAGTATAAATTAAACTATTGTCTTGAAATATGCAGTTACAGTAAGTCTGATTGTAACTGACATTTCAAAATAGCATCCCCTTCAAATCCCCAAATGATGGACTATGGTAAATAATTACAGCTGAAGAGCTAATCACTGTAACATCCAATCAACTTGTATGTCTTTAGTCTATAATATCAAAATTCATCAGTCACCGATATAACTAATAACACTTTATAGCAAACTGTCTGTGTGTACATGAGGGCCTGTGACTTGTAGATGAACACATTGTTGAGTGAGCCCTATGAATAATCTGACAGACTGAACCTGCAGATGGCGCCCCAGTTCCTGAGCCCTCTGATAATCAACCCAAGTAAGTATGCACAACATACTATGCTAGGAACATAGAGCCATGATTAAGCCATATTCAATCAGTCATCTAGTTTGACAATATTTTGGCACACAGTTATTAACGGCACCCTGGATTTCTTGTTGAAATCATCATAGTGTCCTTCAGCACTTCCACACAGCCTGAAAATCATTTGTGGCCTCCCGTACAAACATTTGATCATTGTACAAGGTGATTAAAAGAGAAAAATCGTCAACATGTGGCGATGTGAACCTCTGTCCCATAGCATGTAAATGGAACTGTGTTTGCTTGTTTTCAAATAGAAGCATCCTGTGTTTTGCAGTGGATTAAGCCAAAGTCAACAGATAGCTGAGCTTTAAACAAACTGTGCTTCAGGGACAGTCAACTGGTTTTAATCTAGGGCCAACAACCATAGAGTACGGCTCTATTGGAAAATAAACACGCAGTGGCTAAAATAAAATATATACATATACATATATATACACAGTATATATATATATATATATATATATATTTTTTTTTTTTTTTTTTTATTTATTTATTTTTTTTTTTCTAAACAATGGGAGACTGAACTTGGATTTATGGCTATTTGAATTCATCATTTTGAGTTTTGTTTGTACCATCTAAATTTGGTCTCAGTTGTACAATGCATTGAAGAATTATTGGAAATGGCAGCACTTATGCGGCACATTTTTACCTTAACAGACATAGAGCTTTACAATTTGTGTCTCATGCACACACACTCACACACACAGCTGCCAAGCGCCGGCATGCCTATTGGGAGTAAGTAGCGGTTCACTGTCTTGTCCAAGGTAAATTTGACACATGGACTGCAGGAGTAAAGTTTTACCAAAGTGATTTTTTTCCCTATTTCCTAACAATGGCAGTGAACAGATTAAACCCACAGGTGTGCCAATTATAAAACAATGTCACAATGTCTTGACTTCTGTATATATCATAATCAGCTTACTGCTGCTCTGTTAAAAGGAAGTCATGATTTTAAATAAGACTACCCTACTTATAATATTGATTTGTATTTACTTGCAACTGAATGAAAATAGGCTCCATTTAGTAGATCTGCACATCTTCCACTCTGCCTTAAGGTTTGTTTTACATGATGGGAACCTATGACTTCTGACACATCAGGTAATATATTTAGTTTGTGGCAAATACAGTGGTAGCTTTAGACTTTTCATTCAGATTCATGGCAAAGCAAAAAAACTACAATTACATTGGGGATATCTTTGCTTAAAATCAAACCCCACATTGTTGCAGTCAAACCTCAGAGCTGGGGAGGGTTTGCACCCTGGCATTGGAAGGAGATTGTGCTGAATGACTAACCTTGTCTGTGAGCGGGTCACCATGGCTGGCTAGCTGCCTTTGGGAACACTGGAAGTGTGAAAGGGATAGCAAAGCCCCTCAATTGGCTTGCAAAGCTGAGCTTAATGAGGCCTCTTTTCTTCCTCACTGTGACTAGCCACTGAGGCAGGATCCACAAGAAGTCTGTCACTTTGACCTAATCCGTTTTCTGCCCAGCTGTGGGGGGAAAGTCACCTCTTAGTTTTATTATTTGAATGCAAACAAGGCCGGAAGGGTGCTCACATCGGAGGGCCTGAGAGCCCTACTGAAAGGGAGCCCCTGTAGTCAGGGAGAAAAATGTGACAGCTAGCTCTATCATTGCTCACCAGCCAGACAATTTCAAAAATATTGCCTCTTTCAAAGCGCACTCTTCTTCTTGGGGCCCTAACCCAACACACCAGGCTGTTTAGCATCTCCACAGCTATGAGATTGCTCCTGATAGGCACATTATGGGGCCTCATTGTCAGTGTTTAACATTGCGTTGGAACTAAGAGGATTAACTTTAACAATACAGCAGTCAACATGCACATACATTCATTCATAAACCCTTCAGCCATAAATCACTGAACCATATTCTCTGAGAAACAAATTCTGACTCAAACTCTTAATGTTCTGTGAAATAACCTATATAGATAATATAAAAAGCTTGATTTGCTGAACATTTTGACATCTACATCTTTTTGTCATTATAGGTTTTTAACTCAATGCACATGGTTGTTCAACTGACATCAATGCATAAGCCTCATAACTGCTTTGTCTGACTTAATTATAAAGGAAAGCATGAGGTTGTTATTCAGACAATGACCATGTGCCCATCGATTTGCCGAAGACATAATTGTACCAACACAATGATGAGGTCATTAGTTAACTGGGAGTTACTTAAGGTCCAGGTGTGCGGGCTCAGTAGTAAATTGTGATGCAATGGACAAATATAACTATGTATATATAAACCATGTGTGTTCCCTATGATTGCAGAGATGAAATGTTCTCCCTCAAGGGATCCTGAAAGATCTAAAGTGTTGCTTGAGATGATAGATAGAAAACTTTATTGTATTTTACTGTATTGTACGCATTTCAACACATTGACATATGCATCCAAGCTTCAGCCCTACTTGCCTGAGACAGTGGAAACACTGTGTTTTCAGATGGCTATATACTGTAACAGTCATGTATGAGAGCAGTTTATGGAGAGACCCCAAATCAAGACAGAATAAAAGGAAATATCAACAATACCACATACAGTGTTCATGCTGTCCTCCAGCTACTATACTGCTGTGACAGTCTGCACCGGGTGAAATGATGAATGGCTTTAATAAGTCTGTAGCTCACGGTTACACCACAGGCATAACAAAACAAACCTGTGTGTTTCTATGTGTTTTAAGGACCATGTAGAAAACACACATGTACAGACTAGCTTTATCTTTGTTCCTAAAGCTTAGCCTTAGCTTTCTGGCAGCCTGTCATCTAGACTACTGATGAATCTCAAGTCTGTGCACACAGAGACGTTTTCTCACAAACTGATGAATTTACAGATTATTGTCTGAATTTAGAAGAACTACTTTGACACATGTGTTGGCAACAGCAGCAAAGTTTGTCTTTAGCATGAACAGCCATAGCCACCATGACTGTATAGACAAAAAAAGATACATACAAACTCAAACTATATCAACGGAAAAATCCAACGGAATAAATGTGAGCACATACAGTTTGATTGACAGGCGAATTCAGGGAAGCACTTTGCATCACACATACGAGACTAAAGTCAATTTACACCAAATGGTCAAACCAGATAGAATGCCAATCTAATTTTCTAAAATTATTTTGGTCTTTGTAAATTGACTCCAAAGAGATGGTTGGTTTTAAAACAAGCAATATTTATCTGTATAACTTTTCCTATTTAAACATATGGAGAATTTCAACTGTGAACAAGCCTTTGTTGTACCTGCAGCTGTAACCAGAGAATCATTAGAACTCAGGAACTGCAAGTTATAGCGGTTGTGATCGCACAAGTATCGTCTGACAGTGTCTTTGCCACATTTTATTTCAAAGAAGTACTGTAGCTGTGTCAATGGCCACTGGTAATAATAGTATAGCTTTCCCCTCTGGGAGAAAAGTGAATGCAATCTTGCCACACCATCTCTTTGCTTTTAAGCCTGGCGCACACTGCTGACATATTACACAAATGCTTCTTTTATTACCTGGCAGTGATTGTTTGCTGAATGGGTAATGGCCTCCAGGAACCTGCTAAGCATTCCAGAGGAGCACTACATTATTCCAGGGGGAGAAACGGCCATTGTCTCTCTGCTGGGTCGGCCTATCATGTGGCCCAGAAATTAAGGATGAGTTTGTCAATAGATGGATTTGAAAGAAAAAGGGGGCAGCATTACATGTCCATACAGTTTGAATTTACAGTCACAGTTACAAAAAAATACGGAAAATGTAACCATAGTGTTGAAAGTCTGAGAGTTGGTCAAAATATAACTGCTTTTTATAATCTTATAATTTTGACGTGTGTCGGCGGTCAGGAGACCACCACGCCAGAAGGAGATCGTGCGGCGGCTCCACGAGACACTTCAGTTAGCGACTGTAGCAGCTTGAATTCAGCCAGCACAAACCTCAGCTCCAAGAGTCACAGCAGGCTGGTGGAGCGCTGGCTCTAACCTGTGTTAACGCCAGCAACAGAGAGTTTGCTGATCCAGCGGTGAGTCAGGGTGGTCCCCTGGGAGCGGACCTCTGAGGTAACCTTTAATTTAGGGTCTGTCTCCCAAAGCTTCCAACAACTCGCCTCCTAGCAAAGCAGCCTCCTGGCGGGAGGGAGGACAAAACAGAAACATAACTTGTTTTCTCGTTTCCGACACTTTGGATTTAATTCAATAAACAAAGCATCAAAATGGACACAGACCCTGTCCTTTAACGTGATTGACAAGCAGTTCTGGTGCAGTTCTACTTCTTCTTCCTCTCATGTTGGACTGAGTGCAGATTGGATGCGTCAGAGGCTTACTATCACCTCTCCAGGGTTATACAATACATTATGTACAATAATACATAGACTTCTTTGACAGAACATCAACACTGTAACCTTTTTGCAGTCTGTTTATAATGTTAGTTAGTTTTTTTTATGTTTTGACCTAAAATTGTGGCCATATCTTACACATTTCCCCCTTAAACGGTGGGTTTATGTCTCTCTAATGGTATCTAGTCACATATTTATATATTAAATAATAAATGATCATGCACAAACCTCACTGTGAACAGTTTTTACTGGAACACCTAGTCTGAAAATAGTTGACAATGAGATTTGTGGATTATCCACAGTATTGATGACACTGTTTCTGGAAACATAAGCTATTGATTTCCAGTGCTGTCAGCACCAGAACAAAGTGGCATCTCCAGTAGTATCTGCAAATACCACTATACAACTATGTAAATGAGAAAATGTGTTTGTCGTGTACCCTTTAAACCAAATATACTCAAGTTTAAAGCTGCTCTAGTCATATTTCTGTATTAACAATGGATCAAATGAGTTGTGTATAGTGACTATGCCACAGAGAACCGTCCCGACCTGCCCTGCATCAAACTGAAGACATACAAAGTTAGCGACTAGCTAGTAAACATAGTGGAGCATTTACGTACATAGCAGCTAAAGAGCCAGATATTTTTTCTAAAGGAGTTGGTGGAGGCCAAAACAGAGCTAAAAGATTGATCCCCGTCCCTAAAAACCAAGGATCACAGGACTTAACAACTAAAGACCCTTACCTCTGTGCTTATGAACTCTTTTGAGCACCTTGTCCTGTCCTACCTCATAACCCTCACAGACCCACTCCTGTCCCCCTACAGATCTAACAGGTCTCTAGACGATGCAGTCAACATTGCCCTCCACTCCTGGTTCCTGTTTGTGGACTTCAGCTCTGCCTTCAATACCATAATCCCAGCTCTGCTGCAGGACAAGCTCTCCCAGCTGCACACACCCGACTCCACCTGCAGGTGGCTCACAAACTTCCTGTCTGACAGGAAGCAGCATGTGAAGCTGGGGAAACACTTCTCAGACTCCCAGACCATCAGCACTGGTCCCCCTCCCCCTCTACTCGACTTCCTGTACACCAACAGCTTCACCTCCAGTCACCAGTCCGTCAAGCTCCTCAAGCTTGGACGACACCGCCCTCATTGGACTTATCTCTGGTGGGGATGAGTCCGCCTACGGGTGGGAGATTGACCATATGGTGACTTGGTGCGGTCAGAACAACTTAGAGCTCAACGCTCTAAAAACAGTGGATATTAGTGGATTTCCAGAAACCCACCCCCATCACCCTGTGTGACACCTCAGTGGATGCTGTGGAGTTCTTCCCCTTCCTGGGCTTCATCAAGTGGGACGAGAACATCAGCTCCCTCATCAAAAAAGCACAGCAGAGGATGTTCTTTCTCCAGCAGCTGAAGAAGTTCAACCTGCCAAAGACAATGAACTTCTACACTGCCATCATCAAGTCTATACTCACCTCCTCCATCACCATCTGGTACGCTGCAGCTATATCCAAGGACTAGGGCAGGCTGGAGCGTATTACTCGCTCAGAGAAGGTGATTGGCTGTAATCTGCTGTCCCACCAGGAGCTGTAGGCCTCCAGAAACCCGAGGCAGGCAGGGAAGATTGGGGCCGACCCCTCCCACCCTGGACACAAACTGTTTTAATCGCTCCCTTCTGGCAGGGGGCCTCACGCCACAAAAACAGTTTCTTCCCGATGGCTACTGGCCTTATCAACAAGTCCCAGGATACCCCCGACACTGACACTTATCTCCTCGCATAGACACTACACGTTACATTAATGTACGTTTACAATAATGCACATCTTTGTGACTCATACTCCGTATTGTGAACCTTTGCATATGCCTATGACTATTTTGCAAATGTTTGCACAATGCTAGCACTTCAAAACAGCTCTTCCACTTATAATTCAGCTGTACTGTATACATGTTTTACTGTATTTATGTATGCACCATTGTATCCTTGTATGTCAAAACCTACTTGGCTATAAAAACTAATTCTGATTCTGAATCCGATTCTTATTCTCAGATCTCAGCAATTACTTTGGTGAGTACAATGTTATCGTAACCAATAGAAATGATAGCACAAACTATGTAAATAAGACTCAAGTTGGATCAACATGAATTATCCTTTAAAAGATACGTGTGAGTGTGCAGTGCTGGTAGCTCACCTGGTAAAGAGTGTGTCCCATGTACCAAGGCTGAGTCCCTACTGCATGGTGTCCCCTCTCTCACCCCCTTTCCATCTCCAGCTGTTCTATTAAAAGAAGCCCAAAAAATATTTTTTGCAACAAAGACACACTAAGTGCAGCTGATTGGGGAGCTAGAGAGATGAAACTACATTTACATGTTTAATAATCGATCAGAGTGATTGCATTTCTGATTGCAACCAATGCACTGCAGTACTGGTATTGTGCATTGCTTCGTGCTCATCCTTTGTTTCCTTACACCATATAAGCTCCATGTCAATCAGCCTGGCCAACATCAGTTATTTAATTAGGTCTGACATCACTGGTCTAGCCAGCTGTGTTTTTCTGGGCAGAGGATGACACCGACAGACACCTCTGACCTCATACTGAACTACACTGTCAGCCAATCAGGCGGCAGCAGGGATCCTCTAGCTATCACTGGAACACACTCAAGGGCTAAATGGAGATGGGACATCTTTCCAGATCAATTGGAAAAAGAGGAGCATTGACAGCAGCTCCATGGAAAATGTGTGTTAGTGGAGCATTTAGTGACGCAGCCTGCCAGCGCTTGTGGGATACAAAAGACCCAGAGAAACTTCACCTGTTCAGTCTGACAGTCACTGTCTGTACCTGTCTGTGTTTCCCAAAGTGCGATGAATAAAAGTTGATATCAGTGCCAGGCTGCCTGAGTCTGGCCAAGCTTCTCCTGCTTATGGTCAGTCGGAAAGCCTCAGAATAAATATCAACTTTCCCTTGTTGGAGAGGCCTCAAGCTGTCTAAACAATGATAGAGGGGGGGGGGGCAGCAACATGAGGCAGCCATGGGAAAGCAGAATACATGTCTCAGGGAGCAGAAGGAAGAAATAGCTTTTATTTTTGTTATTCTGAGAAATATGCACTTAGATCCCACATGTGTTTGTTTGACTTTGCGCATTCACCAGGTGCAGTGCTTCTAAAATTCAGTACATTTTGGTATTTACATGTACACGCTATCATAACCCACATTAAAATTACGATATTGACAGTGGCCAGGTTAGACAGAAAGATTTTGTGCATTTGAAGGTTTAAAAAATACTTAGATGTCTTCAGCCAACACTACAGATGAGTCAAAAACTGACTTTCATTAAAGTCTTATGAGAGTAAATCTGCTAACACCAGTCAATTGGTTGTGATTGACAAATAAATCTGCCAGCCTCAACTATCGAGACTGTTTGAATTTCTTCTTCTATACTAAAAATCACAACTCTATGGCCATCATTGATATCAAACTATTCAGCAAAACACATTAAGCTCAATGTTGTTTTGTTTTATGTCCAATGGCAATGTTTTAGAAAATTCTCGCTTTTTACTTTTAAATGTGGAGACAATTTATTTTTTAAATGTCCTAAGAATACTGAGCTCTTGATAAAGTAGACTATAAATATAAAAATGAACACACATTAAAACAATGGTCAGTTTCTTGAAGAGTGAAACTCTTAGAGTTAGAGTTCATTCATTAAACTTGTTTGCTGTGATTAGCTGTGCTGGCTAACTGGAAGTCTTTTAGGCTAGTGCTCGCGCCTGTGTAGTTAAAGGAGAAAGTCCAGTGAGCAGAGAGCCATCCGATGCTGCGGGCTGCGGTGTCGTGCTTTCACCAGGCCGATGCCGCATGGAACCACAGCCACACCGCGGAGGTCTGGAGGGAAGAGCACGAGGGTTGGTTTTATCATCTAAGTTTTCACACCTATGTGCGAACAGTGATGTCAGGTTGCAGGACGTAAGGGAGGATCTTGACATAAAGGATCATGGAAAATTTACTCTAATAGCTCAATCTCCATACTGTGAGGATCCCAACACTTACTAATTGTTTTTGCAACATTAAAGGTTTATGAAGATTGGAGCTGTATGCATTTGCCCAGACAATATTATCATAAATCAAATATGCTGTCCTGGCTCTGCCTAACAGTAAAACAAATTACTCATTAAGTAACATGTTACATCATTTGTTTAATTTCGCACAAAAAAAAAATGACAAACTATTTACTGTTTTTTTAGAGGAGTTATGTGCTTTATGCTAAGCTAAGCTAACTGGCTGTTGGCTGTAGCCCTGTATTAATCGTACAGACAGGAGAACGATATTGATCTTGTCATCTAACTCTCTGCTAGAGAGCGAATATGGCATATTTCCTAAAATGTCAGGCTTTTGCTTTAAGATAAGGCAAAGAAAGAAGTGATAAGACAATGGAAGGTCTGGAGCAGGACGCAAACTCCACTCACTCGCCTGAAAGTCAGACATGCTACACATCCATTCACCACCCGACCACAGTACACTTACTCTACTTTCCAGCACTGGCACTAAACATTGGATGTAAACGGCTTCCAGAATTTTCCAATATGGACGTTATTCCCCAAGAATACTTGGCTGAAAAATCCACTTGGTGAGATAAATAGTGAGAGTGGCTTGGCTTCCTGCTCTCCCTAAAAGATTTATGTAATTGCTCTTTAAACAGTGACAAGCGTTTGACCCATCCAGGACAGAGGCCAATGCAACAAACTACAAGGGAATCTCTTTCAACATGAAAAACAAAATTGCAGGGTATAATTGCAGATTGCAATTGCATTATAGATCTTCATAACGTTTTGATCTCTGTCTCCCTTTTTACCTCTGCCAGACTTTGTCTGAACATCAGAGGCTGCAGCGAGATGAAAGCTCACCGAACACAAAAGGTACAGTAATGTGGTTTTCACTATTGTCTTCTCTGCAGTATCATTACCCTGACAGCTGACATGTATCTGGCTTTTAATATGTCACACAGACCTCCAAAGGATCTGCATAATGTTCACAGGTAAGTAGTAGTCAGAGCTGCCTCGGCTTCCAAAGCATGACATTTGGCACAGAAATGAGCTGAGAATGTTTTTCCCTTTAGAATCCATGTCATGTCTTCTCACGTATTATACTAATCTCATAGTTTCCACAGTTCATAAGGCTGGGCCATTGTAGTGACCTTACTGTGAACTTCAAAACTGAAAAATCTGAAGACTTTTTTTTGTACAGGCTCTGAATGTGAAAAAGGTTGCTTCTGCATTCATCTTCTAGCAGAAAAAAAATTATTTCCTTCCACTGTGATTAAGAGCTCTATCACAGAGGCTGTTGAATCATGCAGTTTTGGGGCAAACTCCAGTCATCCACATTTACAATATGAGTGTGTCTTATCTCAGTAATTCCTCATGAAGCTCATAAAGATATGTGCTTGATGAATGCAAGCAGAATAGTTTCCTAACTGAAGCAGACATGAAAAGAGACAGGTGATTGGACGTAAAGATAACATGTGGCGTGGTCCTGCACAGGTAGTGTAAGCACACCCAGACCTCAGAGGAAAACAAGCTCAGGTTTCCTGATGTGTCATATGTATCTGAATCTGCTCTTGTGTCTCTCTGGGTAATGGAACACTAGATTTTGGGGCGAACCACCACTGTTATCACAATCGGCAGACTTGACCACCATCAAGATCAACAATAGTTGTAAGAGTGTGAATCTGGAAGATTTTTAAGAATGCGTTTTTTGGTGACGTATTTCAGAGTGACAATATTCTTATAACAACAATGTATAAATAACAATGTGGAAACAGTGTAGAAGGGGTCCCTCGTAGTACTGAACTTATAGAGAACTATCAGCTCGATCTGCAGCTGCCCTCGGCTTTACAGAGTTTATAGTGAGTTCATCTGTCCGGCCCACACCTTCACTGTTCTGGTTCACTCTCATCGTCTCATAGCGTTGTGTTCTTCCACAGCAGGCAGCTGCTTTCAGAGAACAATAAAAGGCCACTGTACACTACCTGCTCAGCAGAAGACAGTTAGATGAAACATTTAGCAGTTAAAGAGCCAGATATTTCCCTCAGGAGTTAGTAGAGACCAAAAAGCAGAGCAAAAGGAGCAAGAATATTGGACTTACAGAAACACGACAAAACAATAATGTTGCTGTGTCTGCTGTATGTGTACATAAGCTACTGTTTGCTAACACGTCCACCAACTTATACGATGATCATTTGTCTATGTTGTGTTCATTACTTGTACCCGCTGCCCCAAAGTGGCCAAAAGTTTTTATAATATAAAGCAGGTTGAAGTAATGTCAAGTTTATTTATAAAGCCCAAAATCACAAGTTTGTCTCTGTGTCAAAGTCTGTTTCTCTCCTTACCTGCTGCACCTCAGTATTTTTCCACTCACCCCGCCTCCACCTCACCCCACCGGCCAGCCACTGCCACCTCATCAGCTCACCTGGGCTTCAGCTGCATCTCATCTCCAATCAAGCCAGTATGTATCCCTCTCCTGGTCACCCACTCATTGCCAGATTGTTCTTCCACTCATGCAAGACTCTCAGCACTTCGTTCCGGACTGATTCCCGATCCTCTTCCTGGCCGTAACCAATCTTCTGCCTGTCCTCTACTGGTTCGTCTGCTTGGACTTTTGTATTTACCTGTGTTGATTATCTGTCCTGCGCCGTACCTGCTGAGCTCTGACATTAAAACATCACTACCAACTGTTCCTGGTATCCTGTGTGCAGCATTTGGGTTCAAACACAACCCATGATAGAACAATCTGGCCATTAAAATGGACCCAGGAGACTCTTTGAGGGTGAACTTTATGATCTGTTATATTCCCTCGCCTGCCTATATGGTGAAGTCTATAGGGAAGTCCCTAGTACAGGATACAAATAGGCTGCTCTTGGGATGGCATGCAGGGAAGTGGCTGATAAGCCCTGGCTGAGAATTTTCCTGAGTGGATTAGAGACTTTTGAACACTCCCGATTGCCAGCTGGATTCGCAGCCTGCCTCCCAATCAGCTAGCTGCCGTCCTGTTGGCATTCAGCAGGCTCGCCAGCACTCCGTAAACCTTGGGTTCCTGATTCTGCAGCCCTATCCTCCGGCTTCAGCTGCAAACCCATTCCTGGAAACTCGCCTGGCCTGGGAGGTCCTCGAAGTCTCCATCAGACTTCCAGGCTTCTGGAGAAGGGACCTAGCCATTCCAGACGGCATCCTGTTTGCTTCAAGTCTGCTCCTTGGCCTGGTTCTCTACTGCGCAGCAACCCTGAGTCTCCGCTGCGCAGCTCCTTGGCTGACACCAAGCAAGTTCGAGTCCCTGCGTCAGTGGTCCGGCCGGTACCTGATCCTGCTGGAGAGCCGATGCAGGCTCCTGGTCTTGCAAGCTGCGGCGGTACCAACTTCCCCCTTCACTTTCCTGACTTTGTTGGTTTCTTGCCACCTACTTCGTCCTCCAGAGGGCCTCTCCTTCGACGTCGACCTCCTGTGCGCCCCTGGACGTCCGGTTGATTTCCTGCTCTTCCCGCAGAGTGCCAACGCTTGCCTGGTCTTCCTCCTTCCCTTTCCCCAGAGCGGCTCCACCCTTTGCCCCTGAGTTGCCCTGCTCCGCCTCTGCCCTGCCCCCAGAAAATCTGCCTGGGGAATTTTGCTCCGCCCCTGTCCAGCTACCCCTTCTTGAGCAACAAAATGCAGTTATAGCGTAGTCTATGAAATAAAAAACTATGAATTCTCTGAGCAGAGAATATGGCTGGCATGTTTAACAACAAATATTAGTCTGATCTCAGGGATCCCTGGTAACTCACGTGATGGAGCAGGCGCCCCGTGTACGGATGCTGAGACCTCACCGCAGCTAGCGTAGTAATTTCTTTCCAATGTTTAAGTAAAGATATTGTACAGTGTAGCTATTAAACAAACGCAAAGCATAATACAAAGTACATCCATTGTAATATTATGTAATTGGTTAGATGTTTCAGGCCTAGAATAAATGTGTCTAAATGTCAAATTAAGTGGCTTTAATTTTGAGTCTTCTCATAATAAAGTTTGAGGGCTCTCTCTCTCCTTTTTCTTTATGATTGTGAATGTTAAATATATCAAAGATATTTATATTGTTTTTAATGAGCTTTAATCACCTGAAAGGTAGAATCCGTAATATCAAAAAATATCACTGGTTATTGCTTTAATGTGAGTTCTGGGAGAGTGTAATACATTCATAATTCAAAGCATTTTAAGATGTATTGAAATAGCATTAGTCTGTCATCAGGCTGTTCATTACTTAAACGTATTTTAGCGTGACTCTCAACTGTTTTCAGGTTCCTTTCTGCTGCCGGATGATCCGCCACATTCCTCGGCCTTAATCAGCTGTGAATGGTCTGAGGTGATGAAACCATCAAGAATGGAATTTACCTGCTGGATCTGTGCTAAACAGGATAGAGGATTTGTATTAACGCCCACACTCTGCCTCAGACATCACAGTTTTCATCATGTAATCGCTCAAAGTGCTTCAAGAACGTTTCATATCCTTTTTCTGCAGGAAAATTATAGCATGCTGGGCGTAAAGCAGGAAGTCGTTTGTGTATCTGACGCTTGCTTATTTGGTTTTCATGTTAGCATGGCCACAGGGACAAACCTCCCATGTGCTGCCAGTGCAGCAGTTCATACGCATACGGTGCACACCATGTGTCATTATTACATTCTTCACACATTTTTACAGTCAAAGGAGCAGAGGGTGTAATGTCTAATGTAAACCTTTGTAGGGACAACTCGTAATTTAGTTCCTCTGCGCTGTAAGCTCTAATAACAGCATGACATTCTTCTATACACTCCACAAATTGGTTTGAAGTGCAAGCTAACACAAGCACAAGAATCATTTCTAATCCTGTTCATACGTGGAGTGTAATTTCAGATGCACGCCACACATGTGGTAGAAAGGCCTCCAGGAGAAAAAAAGGGTAATTAAGTGCATCTTGATGTTATTTCCTTTGGCTTCTCTGGGATTAAGCTGCCTGTCAATCACTGCAGGAAACAAAGGGGGCCTGGGACCTCCTGTACGGCTTCATGTCTCAGTGTGTAACCACAGCACAACTACATGACGCCTCAGAGCCCATCTCTACCTGCTCCACACACTGATCTCTGTTTGGACTGAGATGGAAAGAGCCGGTAGTTGGCATGACTGCAACATTAGAAACCCATATAATCCTTTAAATATAGAGTAATGTGTAGTATTTACAAAATGTCTTTTTGTCTTGAATATCATGAGAGCATTGCGTCGACATTATGATGCCGTCACAGGGAAATTAGCACAAGTGGAAAGTGAATGGCATTCAGGAACCTAGATTTGTTTCAAGTCCATCTTAATACAAAACTGACATGGCTGCCGTGATCACTCCTGTTCATACTAGCCATAAAGCAATTGTGCCATTGCTCAACTCTACTGTAGAATCCACCGTGCAAAATGCATTCCAAAGTTGAGCCAAAGCTAATATGAGTCTCAGTTAAGAAAATCAGATGGGCGATTTTCAAGACTTCTGGTCTATTTACTACGTAATAAACATTAATGTTTGTATTAATCGAGAAAGTGTTTCACTCTAAAGTTTTCTAAATGTCACTTCTTAATGTTGTAAGCACCACAAACAAAATCCCATTCACCTCCATTGTTTTGGGGTGTAGGCAGAAATAACAGAGATGATCTCAACAGCTGATCAAATAAAAACAAGACTATCTGCATGGCTGAAAGCCTTAAGAGGTAGGTTTTAGTAAGGCCATAACTTCTTACATCTCTTAAACTGCGCATGCATTCAAGCTAAGCAGGCTGTTGAAATGCATTTGCTTTAACAGTAAGACCATATCAGAACTGAAACGTTTTACAACCACACAGCAGAAGTTTAGCTCAGAGCTATAGATTTATCATTATCTGGCATGCCCCAACCGTGCAACCAATAACACATCATTCATTATTCAATCACTTCTGAGCCAAATTATAATTTATTGTAGATTCACTGTTTAAAGTATGTGATACGAAATGTTTGATTTATGCATCCTTCAATTAAAATCTTCACAGCACCCTTTGGTTTTCCAAAGTATGTCTACCTTTTTTCTGGCTCATTCCTCAGATACGACATCATTGTTGGCAGAGGAGATTTCAGTTTGGACCCTGATTGGCCCTCACTCTCAAGGTACTGCTATAATGATAGTTATTAAGCAGCCCCTGTCTTAAAGGTGCAATGTGTAGTTCTGAGCCACCTGCTCCAAAGAAATAGGGGGCAGTGTTTCACCTCTACTACTAGATCCATACATACTGGATCCATACAATCTAAATTCATCAATCATCAAAATCACCAGTTCATAAAAAAGCCAACTATAGTATGTTATCCTCTTTATATTTTAGTTGTAGTATTTTTTCATATTTATTGTAGTCTAAGTTTTAGAGTATCCTAATTTATTTTTTATTTTGTGTATTATATTCTACAGCTATATATCTCTCTTCTACTGTCTGTTGATTAGACCAAACTGCTAAAACTGAGAGTCGGCTATCTATATATATATATATATATATAAAATCACGTCACACGGAGCTTAGATCTCTGTGTTTACTGTGCACTGGGGGGCTGTACGCTCTGTGTAACATTACCTTTTGATAGTTTGTATATTGCTCGTGTTTTTGTTTCGTCCTCCACGGCGATACAGGACTGCTTCCCTGGAGGGGAGCTTGCAGCTCTGATTTGGATGGTGTGTATGCCAGCCCCAGGAGTCACAGCAGGCTGATGGAGTGCTGGGTCTAACCCTGCGTAACGGCAGCAACAGAAAGTGTGATGACCCAGAGAGGAGTCTTCTCCCTCAGTACTGAGGCAGACTGGAGCTACACTGACTCACTATCACCTCTAGAGGAACAAGTGGTATTACAGGCTGGACGCAGCAGCTAGCTGTTAGCATGCTAACTTCAGTAGATATCTCTGCAACACAATACAGACTTTGACTTAACGTCATTACTGTTACCTCTTCACACTCTGTTGATAATGTTAGTTAATTTTTTTTATGTTTTAAGTTTATATTTTGGCATATCTTACCCATTGAACCTTTAAATAATCAACGTTCTGACATATAGAAACTCTCCTGAGCCAGCCAAACGTGACAGCTTCCAGCACCATTTGAAATGGAGCGCCCAAGCCTGTTAGTTTTACATGTTATAAGACCCAGATCTGAAAACATCAAACAAAGTTCTATGTTAAAGCATTAAGCTCTGCACAAATAAAAAAATCTATTCCGAGTACAACTTACATGAACAGGAATAAACACAGAGATGAGGCAGTACCACCATTTTGGCCACCTCAATGCAGGTGTTCCCAGGCGCAAGGCTGGCACCAGCAGATCCAGACCCCTGAACAACCAGGAGCATTAAACACCTGGGACCTGAGCAGTGACATACTGGTGTTTATAGGAACACCATGTAGCTGTTCAGTTTCTGCATGGTTTATATTGATATACATTTGATTATGTAATATGTGCATAAATTGGACACGTGGCACAGTATATGGAAGAAGGTATGCAAATGAGCATTGGTGGTTATTCACGATATTACACTTACAGAAAAGTTTATTTGTCCTAAACACTACAAAATATATAAATCATTTAAGTAAATTATTAAACAAAAATGTGAAAATTGCTGGCGCCAGCTCCTCAGCTTTTCTGTGTAATAATGCTAATTTAATACATTTAGGCTTTGGAAAGTTGGTTGGACAAAATAAACTATTTGTAATGTTGGCCTCTGAAAAATGACATTGGCACTATATCGTGGCATTTTCTAGACAAACTGATTAATCAGAAATAATATTAGTTAGTCATAATAAGTACTCATGGGGTTCTCAGTTTCCAATAAGCTATCATCAAAGGTTAGTAAGTCATTAGTCATTTTAAATGTAGAAAAGGCATTAATAAAGAGTTATAATCCATCAAGTCTGCAATAGTCAATGTAAAGAAATGTGGTCTATTGATACAGTGGAATCAATTCTAAAGGTCTTCCTCAGGAATTTAAGAGCCGGCTAACGTGTCAAAACGAGTTTGATGCTAGAGGAGGATAAACTCCAACCAGGCATTGTTGCCAACAAAGTCTCACCTCAAGGTCCATTTAGCAGTTCTGGAGCTTTCCAATTATAACACATGATCTTCTTCAGCAGAGTTTGCCCAGTTGTCATGGAATTGTAGATGTCTACATTTCAAAGACTTCTCGTCAATTTGTCTTGAAAGTTGAGATTGAACGTTAATTTTTGATCTTGGAAATAGTAGTTGACAGTTGAAATGCTAGAATAAACTATGCTACATACACGTATGTACACATGGTATAGTATTCTATAGTAGGACCATGGAATAGTATACTATAGTAGGACCATGGAATAGTATTCTATAGTAGGACCATGGAATAGTATACTATAGTAGAACCATGGAATAGTATTCTATA
>CALSCE010010661.1:2344626-2363721 GCA_943593645.1 Bovichtus variegatus
ATTCTATAGTAGAACCATGGAATAGTATACTATAGTAGAACCATGGAATAGTATTCTATAGTAGAACCATGGTACTACCGTAGTACCTGTTGATTTAATCATTGGTTCTGGAAGATTTATCCAATAATGTTCTTTTCTCCCCATTTTTCCTCTTCATTTTGTTGTTCTAGTTTTTGCACAACTTTGACTCATTCACGACTTACATTGACTAACTACAGGGACAGTCCTCTGGAGCAACTCAGGGTTAAGTGCCTTGCTCAGGAGGTCAATGGTGACAGACCTGGTGTTGAACTCACAACATTCTATCTCAAAGCCTGCCTACTAGACCACTAGACTACATATTTGTGCAATTATGCAACTGACATCACGTAGGAACCTGTCCTCCATTTTTTAGGAGCGGAACTTTACCTGCCAGCAGTTAACCTTCAGTCTCGACCCAGGTGTTGATCAGAGCAACGTCCATCCCATCCTCGTCGCCAAAATGGCGGAAAATTCTTCTAAAATAATGAGTTACTAGTTCTCTTAAGGATTACAGACTCAGTGTGATGAATACATGTCTTTACTTCATGCAGCATGGAGAGAAGACCCAAACAGTTATCCTCTGAAAGGCGTGTTCAGAGTGTCTTACCTTATATATCATCAGTTAAACAATGCTGACCTCATGACAAGGGAGTCCTTCCTGAGTACACTGGCCTTTTACTGTTACCTGTCAGCTGACTCTCATCTGACTTCCTTTCAATTTAAAAATAGTAAATCACATAGACATAAACAACATCAATACATCGATTATTAAATGAAATGAAATTATGAAATGTACATTTCCCACACATGGTAGGCACTTCAGATAGCACTATGCAGATGACAGGACAATTACTATGATACTTGAGAAGATATATTAGCCAAAGTGCTTGTGAACCTCAAAGACAACCAGCTGAGCCAAATTCAGTTTATTTTCACTCTTGAAAGGTAAACCATTTAAAATGGTTGCTTTATCCTATATAATATATATATGTATATATGTATCATATATTAATCTCCACAACAATATTAGATGGACATTGTGGTGTGAATGAACTTTCCAATTCCACCAGCCAGATATTTTTCACAACAACAAACGCTGTTCTACATACTGAAGTATGAATAAATTAAATCAACATTAATGAGGCCTTTATGAAGGATGCATTACTAGGAAGTGGAAGCAACGCTACAGATATACAGAGGAGTAGTCATAAACTATATTAATAGATAATAGGATAATAGATCATGAGCATGTAAAGGTATAGACATCTGTGTCTGTCTCATGTTGACAGAATGTTGACAGTACGTATATCATTAGACTTGAAGCATGTAAGAAGCCGGTGCTGCGTCAGACTCTGGGTCTGTTGAGTTCTCAGTGATAGAGCCGCTGTTACTCTAAGCAAGGCTGTTTGGCCAGCTGCCTTTTGAAAGCGTCACTCTATTGAGCCAAAGTTTAGCTGAGGAATGTTTTGTGCCGATTATTCCAGGAGTGAAGACCTTTTCTATTGCTCAGATTGAAATCCTTCTTGACATCATTCCCTTGCAATTGTAAGGCCCCCTCCCCACCTTTGTCCCATTTGCCATTTCCACAAAATAAATAGCATCCAAATTTTATCTGGGTTTTGCATGGTTACCATTTTGTTAATGAGCAGTCTGGCCTCTTGATGAGACGAAGAACATTTTTGGGGGGCACAGTGTGGTTGTTGTAGCAACGTTGTTGAGGAGTGAATGAAGCAGATGTCAGAGTAATCCATCAGCCCCCAGCTCCACACTCCCACACACACTGCTGTGACAACCCTCAATCACACCCACTTCACTCTCATCTGTCCTCATATAAGACTTGAAAAATGTGTATTAAACACAAAATGACCTCCTTCTGTTAATTCCGAGACAACATTTATTAACCAAAGAAGAAAAGACATACACATGTGCTTTTACTTGAAATATGTCAACAATGACCTCTGATTTAAGAGCAGTTGGATAATATGATTTCATCAGTTCAATCACATATAACAAGCTGTAATGAGGACTGAGTCAGTATTGACTTGCACTTCACTTGAAACTCTTTATAATAACCAAAGAACTGTGAAAAAACTGCATAGTTTGTGCAAACATACCCATCCTGAGATGAGGGCATGTCTATATATTATGATACTTTACAATAACAACTGGTTTCCCTGTTAAAATTGGTTGTTTTATGTTGAAGTTTTAGGGCTGGGTATCACACCCTCATACTTTATATAAAAAACTTTATATAAAAAAAAAAAGTGGGATTGAATGCTTGGTTTGGATTCAGTGTCTTGTTTATTTATTACTCAATCAGATATTTCAGGATCTAAATCAAAACTGTATTTTTTTCTGTACTGGTACAGAAACTCTGGTATAATATATTCAGCAATATTGCAAAAATGGCAAACGATGCACAGCTGGGGTGTCCTGATGGCGCCGACAATGAACCCCACGTTCACGTCCACTCCATCAATCACTCTACTTTTAACAGTTTGATAAAGGGCCAAACACTATTTATATGAAATGATACCCAGCCCTAGTTGTTGTTGGTGATAGACTGGACAAAGAGCAAGAAAAGCACAGCTTAACCTTATAGAGAGCCAAAGTGAAATGGTAACTCCCAGATTCTGTTGCTAAAGTATAAGAACGTCACGTCACATTTGTGGCCTTGGAACATAACTTTCAACAGCATGTGGTTCAATCAATACATCTACATCGATAGACCTTCGTTAAAAAAGCTTGTATGGATTAATGATATTTTTCTTTTTAGCAGCGTTTAACAAACACCATTGAAGACGTTTGCAGGTTACACGTCACCAGCTCAACAAAGTGGCTGCAGCTTGTCGAGACAGAATGATGCAGATGTCTTTAGTAAGCAGAGCTTACAGCTAAAAAGATGTAAAGATTACAAAAAGACTGTGGGTGGAACTCGTAGATGAGGAAGAGACCAACAGTTACAATGACGTATTATTAGTATTACTTTCCATTGGCGTAACGCGCTGTTAAAAATCCACAATAGCTGTTTTTGTACGCTAAACAAATTCATTTGTTTAGGTTTGTTGAAATGAACAAAGGTTCAGGTTTTAATGGCAAATGCTGTAGTAGATAGTAGTTTAACTTAGAATATGGATAGTAAACCACAAAAACACATTTTACTTCTTCAGAAGAGATAAAAGAAACAAAAGATAGCTGAGTCATACAAGCTAAGCTAACGTCTCTTTGGCTCTCTGTAAGTAACAAAGCAAGGTGACATAAAGTTTCCTGACATGCGTAACAAATCACAATGCGGCACATTTCATTATAACATCATTATGTTCTACTGCTGAGGAACAAGGCACGTTTTTAAAACAGTGTTTGAGTGGTAAACTCAGACACTGAAAAGTTAGACATGCTAAAGGAAAATATCTTACATAGAGATAAAAAATAAATAAAACAAAATATTATATAAAAATAATCTCTTACAAAATATATTCTATCAACCAACATTAAGGGGAATTTTTGCCTGGAAGCTCGCGTTTGCTCCTCAATTTAGCTTGAAGAGTCAATATGGCTGCTCAGTCACAAACTCCGTAACCTTTCAGACAACTAGCAGCAAACTGTCGGGGACGGGGGACAGAAACAAGTAGAAAACAAGACCATCATATACCGAGCCCAGGATCAGTAGTTTAATGTTCTTCTGCTGGGCTTAATGCACATATGATGCAGGCTCCCAAATATGTCATTCCCATTTTCAGCTCCAATGTGTAAGATGTCTTGTTATAAAAAAGAAAGAAAAGAACATTTGTTTTGCTTTTAAGTGCACTTTAAGGCATCTACACCAACTTAAAACCTCACCAGATTTAGTCAACAGTGAATTTTCTAAATCATCTTTAATAATATATTATTAGTCTAGAAAACAAAACTATCACTGTTTGAGGTAAGTCATGCCAATATGGCCTGCATAGAAGGCAAGCCTGGGGCATGAAAGGGCATTCAAATGTATGAGCCCATCAGTATGGTCCAGTGTCATGGCAGATGTCCATTGGCATCCGAATAATCAACACACATTGGAGGAACAGTCTGTCGTGATTGCTGCAATGCAGTCACTCTGCACGAGTGTATCAACCACAGAGAACCCTTATTCTGAAATACATTACCAACACGCACACATTCACACGCAGTCCAGTGTTGCTGTGCGTCTAAATACACATCCAATAAATATTTCTATTTACAGGTATACACCTCTGTCCTCTCACTGCAGGTGTTGCATTTCACATAGCAGCACCACAGGAACTTGCAGTTGCACTGCCAAACGCGCGAGTACTGGTGTGTGTTATATCCTCGACCACAACACATCAGGTCGCAGCTGTTGGGCTGCAGAGCCGTTTTGTTGCACAGGCGACCCTGTGTTCCCACGCTGCCGGTCAGAGGGTCGGCCTCGCAGTAGTTGGGCGACCTCTCGATGTAGACCAGCTCTGTGTCCATGGGCTTGCGGTAGGAGTGGGTTTTTTTGATCTTTAGGAAGGTGGGGCGCTTGTTGCGGCTGGCTCGTACCGGCTCCACGTGCACGGCCTGGTTGTACTTGTCCTTGAGCATGTATCCCAGCTGACGGAACTTGGGGAGCGTCGTCCAGCACGTCTTGGTGGTGCAGGATCCTGACACACCGTGACACTTGCACTCCAGATGCATGCCCTTCTCCAGGAGCTACAACATAAGGGGAAAGTCGAGATAAAGCAAAGTTTCAAAGTCTCAAAATGAAAAGTGTGACCAGTTGCAACTGCCCAACTGAAATCCAGTCATATTTACATATTTCATTTGTTCGGATCAACTGTCTTCTACACCTTCATCAGAGCTTTGCCTAATACAGATTTTTTCCAAGGTTAAGAAGTTCTTACATTACACACATTTCTTACAGTTTGTTTGTTGCTGTCTTTCTATAATGAGCAAGTAAGAAACACATGAGTTCACAGAAATATTCAGTCTAACATATTGCATGAATAGTTGAACAGGTTGAGACAAAAGTTTTCTAGCATTCCAAATGAATGTAAGCATTCCAGAGATCTCAGGGCTGCTTCAGTATGTCACACTATGGCCAGTAGCTACGGAAGAAACATACGCATACAAAAGCATGGAAACTCTCTAAGTTCATGTACGTCCTGCCATTCAATGTGAAGAATGATAAACGTTAAAACCTCTGAAATTGGTGGTATAACATTAAGTTCATAAAGCATAAATATTAGAAGTGTGACAGTTACAGAAACAGCATCCAACAGAAATGTAACAAACATATTACATATATATATATATATATATACACACACATATATATTAGGTCTTTCAACCAATTCAAATATTTAATTGCATGATTGTCCATAGTTAATGGCAATTCAATCGAACATTTTGTATCTGTTATAAAAACGTACCTTAAAGGAAAATTTGTTGAGTAATTAATACTATTATCAACACGGAAGTGGACAAATATGCTTTCTTTATTAAAATGATGTATATTTAATGTTTTGAAGTCAATTAACAACACAAAACAAAGACAACTATTGTCCAGAAACCCTCCCAGGTTTTGCATTTAGGAACGTCACCATACCACAAATGTACTGGTCGAAACCATTACCAGGGCAATTGCACGACTCCCTATACCCAATTCGATACCATATAAATGACTGTATTTCTATTTAAATATTTGTTTTGACAACAATAAAAAAATCTTTGAAATAAAATATTTGTGCAACTATCTTGTTTTTACAGAATTTTCAAATACATAATAAAATATGTGAATGTTTTTCAAAGGGGCAGATGGATTCTAACTGATTTTCACCAACTTTAACAAACCGATGCCTTATATCACTGCTGTTTTCTGTAAATGTTTCCAGTACATTAAAAACAGGTTGAAGTATTCAGATCTTTTACTTCAGTAAAAGTACTAATACCACAGTGTAGAAAGTAGAAACATTCAAATATACCTAACATACCAGAAGTAAAAGTACTCATTCAATGGCCCATTTCAGAATTACATTATATAACGTTATATTACTTAAGTATAATTAATGTTAATTGATGTGTTTATCACTTTAATGTTGCAGCTGGTAAAGGAGTTTATATATACTGCCAGGTAGCTTGTTAATTTCAGCAAGGAATCAATAAAGCTTTACCTTAAACTATAATAATACATGATTAATTATTTCTTGATCATATTTTGTATTATTATATTAGAGTCCCTCTAAATCAGTTTAAAAAATTCATTTCTGATTTATTTGCCAGACTTTTTTTTAACCTGGCTTTAATAATAATGAATACAAAAAAAATGTATTTCTATAAGTAATATAATAACTAACAACATTTAAGAGCATGTCTGCAGACACCTGAGAGATTCCTGTGTCCCATGCCTCGACAGGCTGCACACATCTGGTCTTGATCAACTGCTGTACTGTGGATAACAGGCAGTGTGAACATAAAACTTGTCTTCGTACATGCTTAGAATAAAATTAATCTGTATGAGGCGATAAATTCAGACAGAAGCTGGGTTCATGTACTGATTCTTGTGGAGACTGAAGACATGGAGGCATTTACAGCAAGCAGGCTGGCAGCCGTGGAAGCAGCCGGGGTATTCTCTGTGTGCCTCGGGCTGAATGACATCAGCTTACCCTCCTTCCTCCTCGCTCAGTGGGAACCCTCGCTGGCATTAGAAAAAGCCTCACCCTGCTTTTTAATTATTCCACTCTGATGTGGCCTCAGACTTTCTGGAGGCTCCTGGTGTAATTGTCAAAAGCCTTGGATGCAAACAGCTTAGTGTGGTCATGCCCCCGAGACCTGACAAGCATTTAATTCATGGAGTTCAGTGAAGTGAAATGCCAACCAAGCTGCAATAGTTTGTCTAACAGAACCCTTGTAAGCCTCCCATGGCACCTTTTACACTATTGTTTATTCTTCTCGAGAAATGTGAAGGTTGGAACCACGCTCGCTCGCACGCGCGCGCGCACGCACACACACACACACACACACACACACACACACACACACTTTCTTAATCTCCAATTAAACATGAAAGCCTGACTACAATAATGGCAGAGGTATCAGATAGGTTAGTGTGTGTGCTTGGTCCACAGGGCTGAAGGTTCTTCTCTTTCCTGCTGAAAGACACACACACCTGACATCAAATATTTCCAAGCAAAGTCCTTAAAATACACATTTCCCTATATATCCCTCTAATAATAATAAGTAGTGCACGTTAAGGGAACAGCAGAAGATATTTGTGCCGCTCTCAACAGAAAACGTTGAGCATTATAATGGGCATTGCAGCTACTGATAGCTTCTTCAACCATGATGGGGTGTGCTCATGTGCTCTTCTATCTATGCAATGAAATAGGAATGAACAGATGATAAGACAGGATGGAAAGCAATTGGGATTTGGTTGTTGGATATATATTGACTGCATTACCCATTAAGCTAGCCTCTCAGCCAGCGTACAGCTACCACTGCTAACCCTAAAGAGTATTGTTTCCATTCAAATGTAAGCAAATGCTTAGGAGTGTTCATCACTAGCTTTTGTTTTGTCCAACCAGAGCCAGGCTAGCTGTTTCCCCTAAGCTAAGCTAACTAAGCCTCACATTTATAGTACAGATTTGAGAACGCTATCGATCTCCTCATCTAACTCTTGAGTAGAAAGCAAATAAGCGTTCCCAAAATGACAAACTATTCCTTTACAGTTAACCTTTTTGAATGTTCAGGACACATAACTGCTGATATTTTGACACTAACCTTTAAAATCCCACTCTTTTACAGACCTTCATAACACTTGGAAGTATGGTGTGCCTGCCTGGGCTTTTACAGTATATGGGGCCACTTTGTGGAGAGTCCTGTACTTTCTGTCCTCTGGTAAACACACGGTGATGGCGCGGCGCTCACCTCCCTGTGCATCCTGTCAGACACTGTTACTGCTTCACTCTGACCACACTTTGTCCTCTAACTTCGACTGATTTGACTTCTCCCCATGCATGATGTACGCTCACTGTCATTGTAACAAGTGAGCAGCCATACTCCTACGCCTACATACAGTAAGTCCTCCCCATCAACTTGCATATTTACAAATGTTTAATAAGCGAAAGTTATAAATGCCCAGAGTGAGAAAATAATATAGCCTAACTTGCTTAGACCAAAGCAGGTCTTAATTACATATGACCTAAACTGTATATCATTATAAAGAACCAGATTTACTTTCATGATAAATATATGCATGTATATCTGTTCTAATATGTTTGTCCTGTTTTATTAAAGACACTGCGCTGTTGGCTAGTTGGTTGAACTTCTGGTAAGAAGCCACTGCTTGTTGTAGCAAATGTCAGTTTATTGACATTTATTGAAAATGTCTAAAGCACTGTCCAGACAGCACCACCCTTTCAGTAAATTCTAAATATATTTACTGTATTTACCCCACATTTTAAGATGACTCTTAGCCAACATAATTCCTTACTTCCTTTTTATATATCACCCACCAGTTACCTGCTTTTTTTATGTATCGTGCTGTTCTTTTTGTGATTGCCACATATTCCTTACAAATGTTTATTTTCAAATGACAAATGTACAAAGTCCAGAATAGAGACTCATACATCGACCGATTCCAAGTCCTTAGCTAGACTGCAGTTCAGAGGGCGATCTATCAATGAGGCCGCTTTATTCCCCTGAGCATCAGACACTAAAATACTGTAGTTCTGGAAGTCACCTCTTCAACCTTTCATTTCCATGACTCAGCTCAGGACTACAGGTCAACAGTGATGTACCGGTCCGACACGCTGGATCTGCTATCAGACCAATCCACTCTAAGAACAGATTCTTTCTCTATGTCATTAGAAGTCTCTCTGCTGCCACTCGTGTCGTGGCAGGTTGCTGACTCAGTTTTTAGCGCCACAGCTGGCCTCATGTTGCCTGACATGAAACTGATCCCATGAGTTTCATGCAGTGAGGTAGGCAGATTTTAAACGGTGTGGAATCAGATCTCCCAGTACTGGATCTGTGCATAGTGTCAACCCTGTGACAGACTACCGCCACGTGTCCCCCTCCTCTGGGCCAGGGCATGTTGGGATAGCTACAGTAAAGCGGTGCGTACAGAAAACAGTTGTAACAGGTATTCTCTGACTTTTTCCATATGATCATAAACAGTTTGCATGTTTTGGTTGCGCCTCTGTAACAGCCATGCTTTTGAATTGTACATGCTTACAGGCGTGTGGGGAAGTGAAGTAGGTTCGAGCCGGCAGATCTTTGTAGAGGTTGAATCCTTATGAACTCATGTGTTCACACAGGCTCAATAGTTTGTCACCCAGGGCTTAAGTCTGAAGCATGTAGTGTAAAACCCTCATTGTCAGGTCATTGTGATGAAATGTGAAATAATGTCGATTTTTGGATCCGTTCAAATAAATCAAAAAGCATACCTTGCGTCCCACTTCATTGTTATGTAAATTCATGAGAGTCCTGGCGTTCTGCTTGATCTCCCGCGCGTCCACAAACACCTTCGAGAAACCCAGGCCGTAGTGGATGTCTGCAGAGCAGCCACCCCACTTCCAGCCCTCCTCCTGGTTGTAGAAACCCTGCTTCTCCTTGTCGCAGCCACAGCCGCTCAGGCTCCCCTGGGTGCAGGCCGCAGTCACTGCATGGCCGACCCCAGCAGCAATGATAGCGTAGGTGAATGCAGCCTCCTTACTGCCTGCGATAAAGGGAAAATACATTTTAATCATAATTGCCGACAACTGGATTCACTATTTCAGGCACTGTCAAGACTCCTTACATACCTGGCATAGCTGCCTCAAACCAAATCATAAAATACATGAGCCAAGCCAAGTCCAATCTCTGAAAACAGATCAACTTCAGGAGGAAGTTCTGACTCTCGCAGAAAACATAATGGAGCTGTTACAATGGAACAGGCTGTTTCATTGTGTTTATGATGAATACTCGTCTGTAAATCTAGGCATATAATAAAATAAATTCACGGCTTCACAGATAAATTCAGTCAATCTGCAGAGTACATTTGATTAAAGATGATTGTAAAGATGTTGTTTTGAGACCATTCAGTTGGAGATGAAACATTAAATGTTTAGGCATCTTTGGCACTTGTCCAACCGCTGTCACACTGGGATCCAACCTGTGAGGTGAATTGAAGAAGCATGCAGAGCCTCCCTAAAAATAAATCTAAATGCTTCAGGTCAACCGAGTTTTTGAATTAAAATGGAGATAATACCTGTTGGAGCACATGTAAAAAGCATCCAAAAAAAAAAAAAAACTCCAATAAAGTCATCCCCTTGAACAGTTAAACTGCCATACAAACATTTGACATTAAAGGTCATAGTTCTCTTTCAAACGCTGACATTTGTTGTACTTTGCTGGAACACGTGGATGTTAGTGTTTGAGTGCTCACGTTCACTTTTCATTAAAAAGACAATCTCAAAGTGCAAAGTAGACAGAACTTTCAACACAGAAGCATCCTGGCATCAAACTCTCTGATCAGCCTTTACAGGCAGCAGAAGCAGCCGGTACCCACAGTGACCTGGAGGGGGGACACTTGATCCTCATGCTAGAAAAAGAAAACGTACAGTGCTGCATCACTGCCAACAACAATCCCAAATGTATGTGTTCTATTAGTTATCAGTGTTCCAGTCTGCTGAAACTTCACAATGGATTCAGACTCTGTGTGGAGCAGCTGGACCCGAGCTGCACCGTCTCCCGGAACTCAGCCTGATTCTCATCTAAATATGGGTCAAATTTGAATTCTGCATTGCAGAAATGAGTTTTGTTTAAATCTGAGGATATGCAATTAAAAAAGGTAGTTGTTTCCTGAAGCAGGGGTCTAAAATCATTCTACATGAAACGTCCCCTGCAAAGCTGCAGGACCTCGAGCTACATTTGTAGACTGAGGAGAGAGTACCTGTCTGAACTTGAAGCTTTTGGGGAAAGTATTTTATGAATATACAGCAGTATTTTACTGTGTGCATCACAGTTAATCACACTGCGTGGGAAGATTTATCCAGACTGTGCTCATATGTGTTGCAGCTAATACTACAACCACTTCAGCCAAAGTAATAAAACCTCAAATAAAATAAAATAATAAGATATAATATAATATATAATAAAATTATATAACATAATATACTTTAATATAATATAATGGAATATAAAATAATATAATATGATATGATATAATATAATATGAAATAATATAGTATAAAATAATATAGGCTAATATAATATAAGGCCGTCATGTCCAATGCAGTAATTAGCATATAGTAAAGGCTCAAACGAGATGTGAGCTATAATTCTTAATGACGCTCTGCATCTCTTTCTCGGAGAAGACAGGTTGGGTTCAGAGGACAAGACAGTGTGTTGAACATGATTCTCCAATTATTTCCGCAGTCCTGTCTTTGCCTCGAGCCTTGTTCCACACACTGGATCAAATCTGTGGCTCATTTTCCCACCAAGAGCAGAGCTTCAGACTTACATACATTTGTCAAAGTGACCTCGGTGGAATGCCCTTTTCGACTATTTTTGGACAAATGATAGCAATTTTCTACACGTTTTAACTTCCTAAACACCTGTGTAGACAGTACAAACAGCAAGGATAACATACAACTCAGTACATCCAGAAAACACATGCTGTGTCGCCTATTTTTGTGCAAGCACCACACCGTTATCCAGCTGCTGGTGCATGATGCAACAATTTAAAAATGAAACAGCTTATTCCTCAGAAAGAACTATTTAATTGGGTGAAAACCATCTTGCGAGCACCGGAATTATGAAGATCAAGGGAGCTGACATGTTTCTCAGTGTAATAAGCATATGGGGTCTTTCTTACCTTCAAAAAACAGCAACAATAATAATTATGTAGTTACATCGTGATTGATAGCGCAGTAAGTGTACAGAGTCCATACTGAGCATGTGAAGTGAGCACAAAGCAATACAATTACTTTAAAGCCATCACAGAATAGTGTGGGGAAATAGCTCTAATTCAACATGACAGGAGTAACGTACCCACTCTGAGCTCCTTCCCGAACACGGTCCTCTCCGCCAGGGCCGAGCAGTTCCAGCGGCCGTGTCTGAACTGGAACTGGCACTCATTGATCCCCATCTGAACCCCCTCTCCGATCACGATGATCGCGTCGGGCCGGCTCTGACAGATAGTCCGCTGCCGGGGGGCCAAGCCGGGGATTTTATTACAGATGATGCTCGCTCCCAGTGCAACCACCGATGACAGACCCCTGCGCGAAGGGAAGTTGTGCAGGTGTTTACATGCAGACCTTTCTGGGGAATGGACACTGTGGACTCATCACAAATGTACATTCCTACACCTCCCCCAACATGAATACGTAATAAAAGGTTAATGAATGTAACTATAGCCCACTTGCATGGAAGCCCCTGCACCTCACTGTGTGGCCCTCGTTTTTTCTACAGCTCTGGAGAGTCTGCCGTAGGTGGAAAGCATCATTCAAATCTCCATGTGTATTAAAACCACCAACATTTGTCCTGCACTTGTTTTTTAACACCTTAATTGCGCCTATGTGGAAATGCACAGCCGACCGGCAGCGCATCCCGAGGACTCACCCGATCTTCAGGTAAAATACTCCAAGGCACAGGAAGAAATGGAAAATCCAGCGCCGAGTCTTCCGACTCATGGTTCTCCGCTCAGCCCGCCGGCGTGACTGCTGTGGTGCTTCTACCGAGCCCCGCTGCCGGTCCAGGTGTTCCCAGCTGCACACGTGATTAAAGCTCCTCGGGACAATCCAAGGTGTCGTCCTGCTTTCATGTGGTAGGTGTCCGCTGGTGAGGGCCTGCGGTGGGGCATTGGGGCTGTTGTTGCAGGTAAGCAGCTCGGCTCCTCGGTGCTCAGGCTCAGCGTGTGTGTGTGTGTGTGTACCTTTTCTATCAGGGCGTGTTCTGCAGAGGATGTGTGTCTGAGCAGCCTGCAGGTAGGCGACGCGCTCAGCTCTGCAGACCTGGAGCAGCAAATGTTGGGCTCACACTTGTTACCTGTCATGTGATGTCTCCCCGATCATCCGTGTGAGCTCCCTGTGTGACAGACAGCCAGCTGCCGACACTTTTATTTCTTTCCCAACAATGCACGCCCCTCCCACCCCCTCCGTGTTGTCTTGGCACGTTTTAAACCCTCATCTCCATCAGATCTGGTCATGTGACGTCACTGTCACCTCCGCGCTGGCTACATGTGATCAGGTACTTGTACTTTACGTGAGTATTTTATTTTTCCTTCGACGCTACTTTATGCTTCCACTTCAAATATTGTTCATTGTACTCCACTACTTTGAACGATAACTGCTTACTTTACAGAACAGAATAATACCTTTCATACCAAACATATCATCATCTTATAATATATATAACATGATACACTGGCAGTCTATAATTAAAACACTAAATAAAGTAGTTACAATTAGCTTCAGCTCGACCGGCTGCAACTTTTAAATGGTTCTTTCATGATAATGCATCAATAAAAATAATCCAGTCGTATAAACTAATGAATTATTAATCTATTAAAAAATAATAGAAGCAATTCTACATAATGAATACTTTCACTTATAATAATTTCAGTACATTTTCTTGAAAATACTTCAGGACTTTGAATTAAGTTCAAATGTGACTTCAGTTATTGTATTATCATATAATATATACAGCTGACTTTTAATGTGTAGTGTTTTTAAATTATCTTCTTCCACCACTAACAGATACATATCTGAATTATTTTCCAACAAGGAAATAAAATAATAATAATAGGTGTTGTATGTAATAGCAACGTCAGGATCAGACCGGATCTTCTATGACCATCTTCAATGAGGCACTTTAAATTAAAGGACTATAACACCATCTATTGACACAACTGTGTAACTACAATCAGCGTGTTCAACAGTGCATGGTGCAATGAACCTGATAGGGTTACACAGACCCACATAAACATGCTGGATTATTATTATTATTATTATAAAAACGCTAGCACTCAATTGTGACACTTGGCTTCACTTGTTCCCTCGGGTTAGAGATACATGGTAACGTATTTCTGCTCCGTGTGTTCAAGGTCAGAGATCAACTCGTGAGAAAGCAGCGCCTGCTGACCAATCACAGCTCGGTGCGCGAATCGTAAAACAATACGACGTTAGAGGTCATATAAAGTCTAACCCGGCTCACACATGCAGGAAGGAGAGCTGGAAAGCGTAAATCAACAGGTTATTAATATCATTCATATGTAAGATATAGGGCGTGTATCTGACTGTAATTACATGTGTGTACAGTAAGTGTTTCAGGTGTATTCTTATGGCGTGAATGACAATGTTTTAGTCGTGGGGTCAAACAGACTTGGAGCAAAACATTTTTTTACATAAGAACATAATTCAAAGTGGTCAATAGGTTTACTTTAATATGTAATTAACACCCACAGCATAGATAAAAGTACTCGCAGCAAAGTATCGCAAGGCAACGTGTAGTCTACACGACTCTGACGTGTATATCAGATCAAATCTAAAAAATATATATCATATATTTTCACTTATGTGTAGTTATAAAATATATCATATCATATATATTCACTTATCTGTGTGGTTATTATATAATATACATCATATATTTACTTATCTGTGTAGTTATATGTATCATATATATTCACTTATCTGTGGTTATATGTATCATATATATTCACTTATCTGTGGCTATATGTATCATATATATTCACATATCTGTGTAGTTATAATATATATCATAGTTGTGTGCTTCATCAGACTATAAGCCATAGGTAAGTCATAGCTGCAAACCCCGCCCCTTTTATGTGAAGGCGCTTACGGTCCAACTGAGAAACCCTGGGTTCACTTACCGTCGAGCGCTTAGTGGGTGTTAGGGTGAAGCCAGAGAACACAAAGGTATCCTGGGTATGTTGAGCTCGCTGCGTGGTACAAAGCAACATGAATCTGACACACCTGCCCCGGGGACTGTAGGAGGCCCGTCCCCGGGGCCTTTCACTACTGTGTTCACCTGCACACACAAGGTCTTCCAGCATGCAGTGCAGCCTGCATGGCACTGTAGTACAGTAACTCCACTTGAAGGGCACTATCACATTATATCTACATGAGGTACGCGTTTCAGACATGTGGGTTAATCACCTAATTTACACGAGTCAAATTAAATAAGTTATTTACTCATTTTCAGGACATTTAACCAAAACAAATAGCTTCTATTCTTTGCTTTATAATGAAGTCAATACAAGCAATGACTTACTGCTGTAACATACCTTGTGACCTTTATTAATCTACAACACACATGCATCATACAACTATTTTTGGTCATGACTGGAAAATAACATTGATATGAACTTATACCAAAATTGTAACTTAAAAGTGACGAAATAAAATAACTCATGTAGTAAAGCCTCTGCATCCCAGAGGTCCACCGGTATATACCACCATCATGTTATACACACGTATATACATCAGTATATAATGTGTATATACTAATGATGTGTATATACTAATGTATATACATTAGTATATAATGTGTATATACATGTGTATACACATTATATACTAATGTGTATATAATGTGTATATACAAATGTATATACTGATGTATATACATTATATACCAATACATAGATACATGCGTTTGTTTACACTGACAAAACTTATGAAAAAGCAACTTCACTGATTATCATTGCATTTAATTTGACTACCTAAAATGTATTACAATTTATAGCAAACTAAGAAAAGCATACCAAAAAATAAACTGCGTTAGTCGCTGTGGAAAGATTGTACATGTTCAGCCATCACTGCTGCTAAGAACCAACTCTCTGAGGAAGAAAGTTTAACATTACTTAAAGTTAACATACCACTAAAAGAAAACAGATGAACCATTCAAATAAATAAAAAACTGATACATTTAAAAAAAAAGAAAAAAAGGACAGTTTACTGAGGAAACATGCAGTGTCAGTCTTTTCAAACAGTCTAGTGGTCCATAAAGCTCTTAGATGATTCATGTATGAATACCATTCAATATAAATAAAACTGAAGAAATGCCACTCCTCAGGGAAGGCAATAGATTGTATAGTTATCTCCCAAACAGGGCAAAATCTCTACCCTACAACTATACAATCTACTACCTCACACCGCATGAGCAACTGCTTTTTTTGAAGACATCTTGATCCATGCAAACACGGACTGAAAAGTGGCCCTCAGAAGACACGGAGGGTCCACTGAGATGCGTGTTTGGCACTTTGAGAAAGACAGTAGGTTGAATAGTTATCTCCCAGTGCGGGTGTGACCCTAAAACTATACAACCTACTACCTCATCCCATGGTACAAACAAAGCGGTTTTCTGCAGTAAAAGTGAAGACCAGGGATCAAGGACGACCTCCAGCTGAATTCAGATCTTCTGACACGGGCAGACAGCCGAGACCTCGGACTGTGGAGAAAAGTCACATGGGTGGTGAGAAGTTAGGTTGTACATCAATAAAATGACAGTGTTTCCCACATGATTTTTAGTGAATACGGTGGGTAGACCTCAGACCCTCTAGTGCTGCAGCACTCCACTTGTTTGTTTTCCACATTAATTATGAATTGTGAATTAATCTTTGCTATACCTACGGCTAATAAACTACTGTATACAACTGAAAAAAGAAAGAAATCCCACACGTGTGAATGAAAATATGTAATGTGCAATATAAAAAAGGTACGTAGGGATTTCCCCACGGCTACATGTCAGCTTGTTTTGATATTTTTAGGAATCATTAATAAAAGCTTGTATTTAAACTGTTAACCTGAGTTTCTGCAAAGATGACTTCTGTACATCAATGAACATTGCATGTTGTTCACTCTGAATGTTATCCTGTAGGAGAGGAATTATGTGACTGACTTTGTCTTCCTCCGAGCTCATTTTGCCAGACCAACTTTACAAACCACACAGAACAGTTGCCTACATTGAAACGACCCCTTTATATTTGCCTAAAGCTAAATGGACAACACAGTATAGCTTACCGGGAGCCTGAAGCTCAAAGACAACACAGTGCAGTTTAATGGTAGCCTGCAACTTAAAAGACAGCACAGCGTAGCTTACTGGAGCCTGCAGCTCAAAGACAGCACAGTGTAGCCTACTGGAGGAGGAGAATTAATCTGCAGGAGGCAGCTAGTTAGCTGTTAGCAGGACACAGAGGTGCCATAGACATTATGGGCATTATGATGCGTTTGAACTATATTCAGTGAACTTTTTGGGTATTGGGTGAAGTTATATTAAATAAAAGTTGTCATGATGTGTTGACACAGTATATTTAGGAGAGAAACGTGAATAAATCCAGTTGTTTGAATTAGATGTTTTCACAGCAATATAAAATTGTCATTGGAGAGGGAATTATGACCGGTTGAACTTCCTAAAAGTAGCTCAAAGCAGTTGATGATGCATCATTAAAACTACTAATGCCAAGATTTTCTATCGTCAAAGCAAATATTTCATCCTCAATGAAAAACACTTTAATTTATTTCCTAATCATTTGAATTATGTTTTTTTTTTTTTTTTAAACTTAAAAAAATAAAAAAATAGGGATGACAATACCAAAGTATAAAGATGACATTAAGATTTTTTTATAATTCACTGACTTCGGGGCGGTGGAATTTTTCTTCTGGATGGTGGTGCAAAACCTTAGTTTAGAGCCTCCATCTTAAAAGTACAGTCCAGGTTACAGACTCTCCACTTCCGTATACTCCTATTTTGAGTCTAATTCATTTGCAAAAAAAAGAAAAAAAGAAAAAAGGATTCAAAACGCAAAAAAACCCAAAGTTAAACATGAATCTGATTAACTTCATTCCTATACTTTTTTCTAATTTCTTGTGGATATCTAAAAAAATAACGTTATTGTGTATTATTTGGCAACGATAATTGTGTCGTAGAAATCTGTTATCGTAAAACATTGACTACGCTACGTTACATTTTCTCCGTAAGTTACAGGAGCTTCTGTCACTCTCACTCGAACAAATCTCAAAATAAAAGTGTTCCAGATTCAAAATAAATTGCAGTAGATCCCACTGTATATCATCTCCATTTTAAGAACATGTTTAACTTTACGAAAACAGGTGCAACATATCTAACGTTAAATAACAACACACCTAAAGCCATTTGTATTAAAACTTGCGTGTGGCGGTGCCGTTGCTCAGCGGGCTGGAGAGCTGGGAGGCTCGGCTAACAACCGAGCGTTACTTGCTCTTATTGTACGTCTTCTCCGGTGAGGGACAATTCGCTAGCTAACCCTGTCGAGCTAACAGCTAGCTAGCAGCACGTTCCGGCATGGCTGTCCAGAAAAGCAAAGATCGGATAATAACATTAAGTTACGGCAGCTGGCTCTCCCGCTACAAAACAATATCAACTGTTACTAAGAAGCATTTTAAAGAATGCATGACCTGCCACTGAGGTATATTTATTATTAGAAACTGTATGATTATTACAGTGTACCCACCTGTCTGCCATGTCGAGACGCTCCTCCACCCTCACTGCTTCATCGTCTCGGCTTGTTGGCGCAGCTTTACCCCCCCTGCTGTTTCGGGGTGTAACTACAGCAACGTTTTCCCGTCACAATGTATGAATGAATTGATAAATCATTGGCCTCGTGCGGCAACATTCTTTTTATTTCTGTGAAGAGAAAAAAGTTGTTGTGCCGTTTGCAAATACTCTGGCCCATTCCCAGAGAAGCTGTTAAAGGAAGAAGTCCAGCAGGAGTGACATTAAGGTCGGCTACTGTTAAACAGTCGTGGGAAGTAACTGAGTACATTTACTCAAAAAAGGGTACTGTACTTGACACTTTTTAGGTACAGTGTACTTGTACTTTACTTGAGTAATTCCATTCTATGCTACTTGATACTTTTACTTCACCACAGATCTGAAGAAAATATAGAACATTTTACAAGATCCAAATCATGTGGAAGTCACATATACAACAATATCCTCCTTTAAAGCAATGACTGAATGTATCGCACGACTTTCATCAGTCCTGATAATGTGAAGCAAATAATAATGTGAAACACATAATAATGTGAAACAAATAATAACGTGAAACAAATA
>CALSCE010010661.1:2378684-2401184 GCA_943593645.1 Bovichtus variegatus
TATATATATATATATATATATATATACACATTATACTATATATATATATATACACCCACACTATATATATATATATATATATTATATATATGTATGCATATATATATATTATATATATAAAATTGATTTGATTTGAAGATGGAAGTGGAACCTTTACAAAAGGTTATTCCAGGAACCAAAAAGGGTTCTCCTATGGGGACAAGCCATTCTAGTTAGCACCTTTAATTATAAGAGTGTATAAAAAAGTGGAGTTCCAGCATGTAGGGTAATCGTGAATGAACTTATACTCAGGCAGCTTCAAGGTCTTCTGTTTCTCCTTCAAGCTCCTCACCTCCTTGTTTGACCTGGAAAAGGCAAACAATGTTGCCCGGAGCCTGGACAAGTCTGATGAGACACGGTCCAGGTCTGAACATCTTTGCCTACAGCCAGATGAAGGTTGCGTTGTGTAGTGTAGCTCTTTTCGTTTTTTTTAGTTATTTTTGTTAGAGGCATTGTCAGTGGTTATCCTGGACCTTTTTTTGTCAGGTCCAGTCCCCATTTCTCAGACACCATTTCCTCCAGGGCTTTATGGAGACTGCATCTGAATGTTCTGAATGTGAAGCTCAACATCTGAAACACCAGCACTGTAGTACAGACTGGATTGTGACTGCCATGTAAGCATCATCTGCCCTGCTTGTCCAGATGTCAGTGGCACAAGTGAAGAAAGGCTGCCGTGTAAGTTGTGCCTGAATAACATTCCTGGTCTCAGTGAACAGCTTTGGGATTTTATTACACATAAAATAATCCTTTCTGCACAAGGTTCTACTTTTCTCAACTGTATATATTGGCACCTGATTAAGACAGATAAACTCAGCTACTGCTTTGTTCAATCATTTTGCATCGTTTGAGTCTTTATTATACTTTCCGTGGATTTAAAAAAAAATATGTGGAAGGGAAGGCTGCCTCAACTGGGTGGTTGCCGAGTCTGCTCATTATTCAACACTTTAATATGTCAGTTTCCAGTTTTATAACCAAATGCCTATATGTGGATTGCAAACAACTTTTGAGAGAGAGCCTGTTCTCATTCAATTTCTTTTTTAAATATAATTTGACTAAAAAGCAGCAAGCTGATGTCTCCTACCTATTTTAACTTAACCTATAATTGCAAACAGATCACTTATTACACTCAATACACCTCCACATTCTCTAGTAACAGAAATATTTAAAGCTGCAAGCAGCGATGAACGGGCTCTTGCATATTCACGCCCGTCGAGGGTACTGTTGGGACACCGGTCAACATTCTCAGGCACAATGAAACAGGAACTCCGCTGAGTGCAATAATGCATCCCATAAGAGTCTGAGACAAACAGATCATGAGTTGTGTAAGGGGGCGGGTCCGTGTGTCAAGAAACAGGAAGTCTGTGCTGAGTGCAATGATACATGCCATAAGAATATGCAACACTGTTCATGAGGACACTACAGAGGATTGCAGATAAACATTTAATATCCAGGGATTGACTTTATATAATTACGTTGACGTAAAAGTGTTTGCTTGAGCCAGTTGAAGGCACGGTGCATGTGTGCACATGAACAGAACCTCCGTCTCATTTTGAGCCAGGAAAACCCCTGAAGGTGTCGGGGGTGTTGCAGTAGAAATTAAACTGTGGCGACCGGCAAAAGAAAATCTCTGGTGGCGCCACTGAACTACTGTGGTGCAGCCCCTTTAATGACAGTACATGACGCATACGTTGTTGTGACCTGATGAATACTACTCCATCCTTTTTATAAAGTCAAACACACAATTTGTTTTTCCCAATGGAATAAATGCATGGGCTTCTTGTGAAATAGAAATGTTCGTTGTATGTTTATATCCGATCATTCACGTCACAAACATTAGTTCATGTTTATTACCTCACATCACCTACCTTTTCTGTAAGTCGAACAACAACATAATATATTTAGTGGTTTGTGTTCTGTGTCTATGGAGTCTACAGTATATACTGGTGTTGGTGGGTATAGAGACTCACTGCCTGACTCCATGAAGTTTTCGGGTCGATAAGTGAAACCGCTTTCCTGCTCCAGTGGGTTGCCACAGCTGGCATGTTCTCCGGGCCGTTGCAGGTTAATGACCGTCTTCAATCCACACCTGAGCACAGCAACAGGTCTGTGTCAGTGTACAAAGCAACCCAGTGGACCAGCACAAGACAACACAACAGACTGTACAGCACAGAGATGATAACCAACCAGTGAAAGAAGGATACTACTGTACCTTTGAAACTGTTCAATTATATTATATTTCTCTATGATTTCAGTGGAAGGCCTTGCCATAGCTAGCATGTTGTCAGTAATCCTGTAAGTGGAAAAAAATGACAAGTTAGGGGGAGTTGTGTGAATTAGGACTGTTGAGAAAGTTAAAGCACTTTAAATAGCTCAAGATATCCAAAGACCATGCAAACAGATTGATGCACTGACACCAAAGTGCTGACTTGTTCAAAGATGCGATTTAAAAAACTGATCACAGTGCAAAACAAAAAGCAGAACAAATGGATTGGCTTTTCATGTAACTATAGATGTGGACTTCAGGGACCCACACTGAACGGACACAGCACGGAGAAGCATGCGAACCCTGAGGGCAGTGTGAAAGGCAGTGGTGAGACTGGCCAACGTACCAGGATGAGTAGAGTCCTTTGATGGCTTGCTCCTCATCACTCCAGCGAGAGGGGTTCTCATATTTACAGGCTTTCCCGCCACAGGCCATGGAGCACTGCATGTGACCGGGGATGACATGCCTCAGGGTCTCCCCCATCTTGGTGTACTTCGCTGTAGGGACCCTAGCATTGGCTGGTGAAACAACAAACAAACAAAATATATTAGTGCATACTTTCCTTGCAGCTGAAATCATCATCATCAAAGCCCTGAAGGCAAAACACTAGTTATTTCCTCAGTGTGGTTACATCTCCTGGTCTTGCGTTCAGTGGGAGGCTGAGGCTGGTTCACGCTGACGGCCACCCTGACACTGTGAAAGGAGGAGGAGAGGATCTCCAGGCCAGAGCTGCATCTGTGCTGCAGGACCTTCAGTAGGATGTCCGAGGCAGAGTGCCTGTGGTTGTGCCTCCTCACGCTGCCCGGCCTCTCCCCGGCTAAGGAGTGGCGTCCCGGGTGCAGCTGCATCTTACAGTGCGGGCCGTGCTGCTGCCTGCACTGCCAGCATCTACACTAACAAAAGCTTGTGGCTAAGCATGGTGAATCACCCATTTGCACAGAGAGGCAAATGCAACCCATCAGTTCATCAGTAGCATTTGAAGTGTCACCATGACAACCATCTCCAACGTCGTCAGTGGGAGGTAGATGGGGACGAATGTTGCACACAAATTACACACACAGACACACACCACACGGATCTAAGGCAAGCGGCTTGTAAATGAAAGAGGAAAATACCCTACATCTGGTGTACAGTGTGGGGCCCGGAAGAGCAAATCACAATGGCAAGAGAGAAAACACAACAGCAAGTCTCAAAACAACGTTTTTAATGTGCTGTGAGTGCGAGTGCAGTAGGTCAGGGTAACCCTAACCCAGGCTCACAGCACAGGAGGTCAGGAAAATAATAAATAATAATGGAGTGAAAACAACAAGAAAGCATCTACATGCGTTTGTTGTACACGTCAAGCTGCAATGAAACCCTGATACATGAGACGCAGCAATGTGCTGCAAGGCATCTAGTCTGCTGGAAATCCAAAGAAGAAGTGGTTCTCACTGCCAGGTGGCAGGAATCATTGTTCACTCACATAATACCTTTATGTTTACTATATTTCTGTTTTTCTGTGAATTGCTGTTGCCTTTGTTGTTTTGAAACTAAGAAAAGAAAGGAAATCCTCACATTTAAAGCTTGAACCATGCACATGCATTTTAAAATATCACGCCTATTGCCTGTTACTATTAACATCAACAACAATTAATGCTGCAATTGTAACTTGTATCTACTGGTTATGACGTTGTGTTTGAAGCCTGCTCAACGATTCAGCAGCCAGGCCGCCATCAAACTGAAGCCGGAAGCTCAGTGTGTGGGAGCAGCGTTTGATGAGAGGGCATTTTGTAACAAAAATGGCTAACACCACGTAGCCTACAGTACGTGTATAAAAACAAAGCAACTTTATCATGTGCTTTATAATGTAATGGGGTCTGAAAGAGATTTTAATGTCCGTCACGTATTCGCATCACTTACATAACTTACTGTTACAGAAGTTTTAGATTGTTCATTGAATTTAATGATATACTATAGAGGCAATTATGATCAGGTCTTCTTTCTCCCTTTGTTTTTATTAAGTCCAATAATTAAGAATAGAACAGTTTTTTTTGTATCCATTAAGCATCAATTTTAAAGATGGTCAACCTAGGATACTGGCTCCAGAGGAGACACGTAGTCAGAGGTCCACACCAACCCTATTTTCATCTTTTCCTGATGGCAGAGATATGGGAGTATTATTTATATAAGCAACTTAAGCTCAGACTGCATCATAAAGAAATTAATGATTGAAAATACCTGCATGACCAAACACTTTATAACCAACATCAATACTAAATCAATCAATACTGTTTATTGGTGTGAATGGAGTTGAAGGGTATTTCTTCACCTGTAAAGTTATCATAACATACTTTAGCAATCATCCTTGTCAGATAATATATGTGTTGTTCCCTTCATCAAGTCTGTAGTATACTACTTATATCCATCTTACACCTAATGTCCAGCTACATAAATAACATATCTTCTGATAAGAAATGAATGACTTTTGTTCGTTTAATTTCTTCTTCAACACCTTCACTGCATCAAACCATTTCAAGTGTACAGTCCTGTCTCATTGCCTTGCAAAATAAAAGCTCAAGCAGCTTGTGTTGTGTTGTGTTTGTGTTGCAGAGCTCTCCTACCTGTCTCCATCTCTGTGCTGATCTCTCCGCTGTAAGCTCCGCTCGTGGAGTAAGGCAGGTCACTCAGTATGCTGACACCAGCTGCCATGGCAGGGGCTGAAATGTGTGAATAAACATTGTGTGTCAAAGGAGAATGAAAAAAATTGAAAAGAAAAACGGCTAACCAAGCAGAAGCTTTGGTTGTGCTGATAACGCAAGCAGTAACAAGGTGCACACACAAATGAGGAGCGTGAGCGCTGTTGCCTGGCAAGACAACCCAAGGGAGCGAGGGAAACGTGCAAAGTGAGCCACCATGTCAGCAGCTCATGTGTCAGTGTGACCATTGCACCTCTGGGAGCAGGTGGGCAGGGCCTGGCCACGACAGTGGCAGCTCCAAGATGCTGAGTTACATCCATAGCATCTCCAGCAGCACCCACACAGGCAGCCAGAGAGGCTTCAAGATGAGCGTCATCACACTCGGCTACAACCCCATTTCAACAGATTGAGTCACCAGTTAGAATCATTTAAATGGTTAGGTAAATGACTCGTTTCATTGGGCTGTTGCCACACTTAACAATTATTCAAGTAAACACATCCACCTGCTATTGTGAAGCTTCAGGGTAACACTTCTTGACTCATCTGATTTATGCAGCCTGATATCAGAGTTTCATCAGACAGAACTCCTGTGTGTCAATATAACTCCGGGGAGCAACCATTTCTCACGTTACACCCAAAGCTCTAATGAGCCTCATCACTTGAGCTAACTGGTGTTGCAGGAGTGAAACTCTGCACCTTTACAGCTCCTCACTGCTTCCATTAACAATTGAGCAGGGTCGCTGTACTTCACTGGCTCACTTTTTGATGGGCAAATGATTCCTTGACCTTTGCTGTTTCCTTCCTCTTTCATAAAGTCAATACGGATGGCTTAATCAAAGAGTAAGGTCACTTATGAGGTATGTTTACTATAAAGTTGATAGCAATCAAACAACTTATCAAAAAGCTGAAAGGATTTTTCCATTTGAAAACCTTCAATTATCCCTCTTCATGTTATATATGTAACTTCATTCTGTCATAACTTTGGAAGCCAAAAAGATGTCAGGGGCCCCGCCTGGGCAATGAGCAATTTCTTACTATAAATCACAGTTTCACCTTGACTTGAAAGAAGAATCAAAGTGAAACTCTACCCCTGTAAATATAAAACATACAATCACCCAGAAGTTATAAGTCACTACAATAAATTATATAATAACTTAATATTAGGTAAGTAATCTTAAGTATACACGTTCCTTCATTATGAGTATTTGAAACTGACACATATTTTTATCAAAAGTTCATATCAAATTTCAAATCTAAAAATGTCATGATAGTTCATATTCACCCCAAAGCCATCCATATATTATTAGAGTCCATACTGAGCTTTAAATTTGAATTCATCCAACACATTACATCTCACCATTAAGATTAAGATCTGTACCCAGGAGGCAGAAACAGCTGAAAATAAGACCTGAGCAGGATATGATGCTAAATGTTGATATGTGTGGAACAGAAAAGAACCGTGTCATTTTCAGTATCTTTTTTAACAATAAATCATTTTTATTAAGGTAACTCAAAATATTATGAGTGGTTCGCTTCTTCTCTGGTGTGGTACTTTAGAGACGCACCTACCATTTAGGACTTAATTGAACAGACAATTGCCAGAAGGTCGAGTCATTACAGACACACCAGAGCCTAGTGTTCCACACACCCAGGATATCTTCGTGTTATCTGGTTTCACTAATCCTTACACCCGTGATCCCGCTAAGCGCTCCTACGGCGGTGGTTATCAACTCGGTAAGTGAACCCAGGGTTTCTCGGTCTGACTATGAGCGCGTTCACATAAAAAGGGCGGGGTTTGCAGCATTTGACCAATCAAAAACATGGACGTGTGCTGTCAGCAGGGCGTCATATTTTACAATTGAAGAGTAAACTATTATATTAGACAAATACAAAGATGTTTAACACATATCCAGGCTAAAAACAACACAGCTGCAGCTGCAAAATGCAGTAAGGACAGAAATCGCCCACTGTGTGAACGCGTAAATGAACAGGCTTGTAATATCGCTGCCTTATCTAGGGTACGAGTAGATCTAAGGATAATTACCTTAGGTTATTCCATTAAATTAACATGTTGCTCAGAGGTACTCCTATGGAATAAGAATATAAGATACTTTATTCATCCCCTTGGGTAAATTGTGTCGTGTATGACACTATTTTATCAATATGGAACCTGCCATATATTCTTTAAGACATTGACTGACCGATCAAACCACCTGCAGAAAAGTATTTTTGTGCATAAAGTAGGAGTAGGGCCGTGGTTTCTAGTATTTAAGGGCCCATATCTGAAAAAAAAAAGACTTTGCTACTTTGCCCAGGTTAGTGCTTTATCTGCCAATTATGATTTCTCTTTTAGAAGGTGACAGGTAGTATTGAAAAGCATCTTCTACAGCTTCAGCGACAGGTCACATGTACTGTATGTCGCTATGCCACCCCTGTGAGAAAGGTTTCTGTAGTCTATGAATAATTGATGCGGTAAAGTTAGAGCCTGTCTTTTTCCATCCACAACTGTTTTTGGACTTCTTTTACACTGTAATCCACACTTCTTGTTACAAACTAATATGGCACCAAAACCTAATATGACACTCGTTGAAGTGTTTCCAACATTACAGCCGGAAAGAAGCCGATCTAATCCGTCTGTCCTGCTGGAGCCTGACACCACTTGGCTGGTTATAGGAAGCTCTTGATACCAAGCTGGTGAATGAGGAGGTGTTATTCATGACAAACGTGACGTATGTGCATCAAATATTAACAATTATAGTAACTATATATATAGTATAGTAACTAATATAGTGACTACAAATAATCACTCAACCACAAATCAAGAAAAAATTAACCAAAACACTGTGTTTGTGGACATGAGAGAGATGGTGTGAAGGCTGAGAGATATCTTTCAGGGAAGCTGCTTATTTGTGTGGGATGTGAGAGTCATTTCCACTGAATGTGCTAATAATGAAATATGGCTGACGAGATGGTGCTCCTCACACCATGTTAAATTCAAATATGTCTGAACTAGTGATCCTCATCAGAATACACAGGCTTCACAATACTACAGCGTGGTCATTACATCATTGTGACAGTTTTAAAATGTTGCATTTGTGCCAGACTTTGATGCCAGTTCTATTAAAGTTAATTGGGGGGGTAACAAATTACGTGATGTAGACTGATGTTTTTTTTTCTAAATGTACAGGTTTGTTTTCCTTGTTATTGGTCTGCAAACAGATCATGGCTCTGCGCAGCAGCTGCATATAGCGGCTCAACATCATGATACATGACCAAAGTATTATCGCACTGTAATTACAACCAGATCAATATATTAATGACTCTGACAGGCCATACATTGAGTCCAGTCAGTTATAATCAGTTAGGTAAATATCCTTAACTAGGACTTGACTGTATGCTACAATGCCTCGCAGTTTGATTTACATTCCTACTAGTCATCTAGACTATATTATTAGCTAGCACACACATAAGTCATGACAACGATTAGGTTAGGCTCCCTGTCTGTTTGTTCAATTTCACCTTCCGTCTCACGCATGCGCAGGTCGAGTATTTTAAGTCACGGTCATGTATAAGTTCCGGTGTAATCGACGAGATCTGTCCCATGTCATCTTCTCGCTAGACGCAGGCTATTACTCGCAGTGCATTAGCTTGAGCTACATAAAATATTATTCATTACTCAAAGTTCGTAGCTTGTAGCCCAGTGATCAAATTGGTCGGAGTTGCGGGGACAAGCTGTCCCTCTCCAGGGGGGGAACTGTGTGTTCACCGTTCGGACCCTCAAACCTCGGACTGGCAGACGCTCCTATCATGTTCATCAGCGGTGAGAGTGTTGATGAACATGAGCTGATAGTGAATACATTGTTTCCTATAGCATTAATGTGCCTGCTTCACCGTTAGTAGGGGGCTTTTGCCCAAGCTAATTGATGGTTTGCTATGTGCTGGCACGCATCGTGTTTTCACAGTTTTCCCTCATTTAGGCTAACGCTAGTACGCTAGTGGTGGAACGCTAGTAGGATCTAGCTGATATTTATACTGTGTACATTCTTTCCTATAATTTGATGGATCCATAGCTAGTAGAGTGTTGCAGAGTCTTGCTCAGGCTAACTTGGTGGGTTGCTAACAGGAGTTGGCTGCTACAGTATACATTATTTGTTGCTGTTGCTTTTTCATTGCAGTTCGTGGAGTGAAGAGAGTGTCCTCACTCCCCTCACTGCAAATACAGCTTCCTGGCCTGGTTTTCTACAAGTCAGCAGAGAGCTCTCACTCAAGACTGATGTAGCAGTCCGCAGCAACTGGTGAGTTTTCTCTGCTGCTGTCGATATGTTTAGCTCTCCTGGCTGTAACACCTGTATGGCTCCTCTTCAACCAGAGGACCTTTGCCCCTCTTGCCTTGGCCTCGAGCATCTGAGGGAGGGCCTCTCAGAAGACCTGTGCATGAATTGCACCATCAGGGCTGCTAGGCTGACTGAGGTGGAGCTGATGGGTGAAGCTGGCCTCCCCTTGTCTGAGCAGTTGACTGTCAGAATCTACGCCTGCTAGTGCTTTCTTCAGGCGCACTCCGACACCCACCATCTTTTCTATTCCTCGTTGTTGCATGCGTGCTGGAGGAACACTAGGGCTCTCTTCCGTCTTACATCTAATGGCCGAACCCTGGCAGCCATGAAAGGTGAGGTAGAACTCGGCCTTGACCACATGCCAGCTATTGAGCCTACCATCGCTTTCCTTAGTTTCCCCTGACGAGGCTCTGACCTCAATGTCGGGTCACTGATGACCTGCTTTCTAAAGCTTATGATACAGCGGCACACATGGGCCATATTGGCAACTCCCTCTCTCACCTCATGCTAGCCCTCTCATCTTCCCTGCAGCAGGATGCTTTCGGCGCTTCCTCTACCAGCCTCAGTGATGCTTCATTTCAGGCATTTGCCCTGATGTCAAGGGAACTTGAACGCCTGATGTCCACATTGGTTTAGACGCAGTCACCCTTATCAGAGACATGTAAAAGGATTCTTCGTACTGTTCTAGTGGAACCAGGGGTTCTTCTCAGCTGCCCTATAGGTGCTAGAGCTGACTGTCCAAGCTAGTCAGACCATCATAAGCGATCCGGCAAAAGCCCTAGCCCTGAACCACGACTTATCCATCCTCCTGGCCAAGGGTGCAATTGAGCCTGAGGATTCCATATCACAGCCTGGGAGGTTCTACTTGATCTATTTTCTTGTAAAAAAAGAAAGACGGCGGACTTCGACCAATCCTGGATTTGATGGGACCCTGAAAATCTTGCCATTTCACAGGTTGAGCACGGCAGACGTTCTTTGTGCTGTTGCCAGGGAAGAATGGTTCACGTCCGTCGACCTGAAGGATGCTTATTTTCATGTTCCTATTGGGCCTCATCACAGGTAGTTTCTTTGTTTTGCCTTCCAAGGCTGTCATTTTCAGATCCATTCCATTCCATTTAGACTCTCCCACTCCCCATGGGTGTTCACCAGGTGTGCCCATGGAGGTAGAGGACGTATCTGTCAAGAGGCGTGCCCATGGGCTCTGTTCATTTCCACCGAGAGACTGTTACCATGGATGTCAGCCTCTCTGGATAGGGTGCAGTGTGGCAGAACAGAGCAGCTCGAAGATGTCAACCCACTGTCTCCTATGGTTCTCCTTGACGGAGAAACAGCCTTCTGGGTCAGGACGCTGATTTTGTCGATGACACCGGAACTTATACATGGACATCCAAGGTCCCACGTGACTTTGTTGATATAAATACTCAATCTGTGCACGCACAAGACGGAATATATTCAGTGTTAAGCACTACCTCTGGCGGTCATCCAGGATTCATAGAACCCTAGTAACATCCGTAACTTGCGTTTTACACCTTCACAATGATTGTTTTTAGTAGCCTAACGCTAAGGGTTTTATTAATTTATTATGTTGGACGTTGCAAGAAAGATATTGCTGGCTAACGTTAGCTAAACAAAGTGCAAATACTAACTTAGTTAATTGACAAACAAAGTACGAGTAAGTGAGTTTTTAGAGACATATCAAATAAAGAGTCCTAAGTGGGCTTCGGCCCCTCAGTTATATTTTTTGCCCCCTCTTTTCAAGCTTTATGTATCTATATAAAAAATTGTAAAATCAACACAATTATTGGTCAAGATATATGTGACCTTTGGCCGCTGTTGTTTCACAATGGCCACCGCTGTTTATTGTGTGTACTGTGTAGGGGCGGTGGGTGCGCGTGGAGGTGAGGCACTGAGCGGAACGCAGTGGAGGGGATCCACACAGACGGAACACGTCACTTTCCTTGATTTGTCTGCCTGCTTGCTTTTCGTAGTTGTAAATACAACTTTCGGCCCTAATTCCATTTTCCCCATTGTAGCAATCCGCAGACAGAAGGGAGACGACGAGTACCTTTCCACCCTGAGGACTTTTATGTTGGGGGAAGGTAAAAGTATGGCATGGCTAGCAGCTAAATATGTCTTCTACTGCAATAATATGAGGCCGCCATTTTTTATGTAGCTACGGTAGCTGTCATTATGTCTCACTGGTCTAGTCATATGTCAGTCGTTCATCATCAGAAATGAAACACGATCATCTGGATGAAAAAAAAGCTAGCTAATCTTAATGATAACAAAACCTTTGCTGATCATGCATAATTAATATATCGGTATCTTGCTAAATGAAACGTTAGCCTAGCTTTGTGTCTGACTGTTTACTATGTATACTACATTTTGTGTTTTGAATCCTATTCACTGTGTAGTGTTTTATCTTAGTTTAGCAGTTCTTTTTGACACTTTCAGTAAACAGGCATCGTATAGTGTGAGAATAATCAATATGTAAACTGTTACAATGTGTCTTATTGTGTCCTTATTTAGATGTGATATACAAGATGTTATTGAATTAAGTAACTTAGTGGCCAATCTACTGTGAAATAAGAAGCAATATTTGTAAACCGAAGCGGAAGAGTACACCACCTAAAAGGGCGACAGAAGATCTGATTGGAGCAGAGAAGCGCTGAGAGGCGTGAACACGCCTAAGTGCCAACAAGGGGCCAATAGGACCTGGCCCCAGCCAACCAATGGGAGAAGACTATACCTGAAAGGCGGCGGGTATAAAATATGTTGTAAACTAGAGATCGAGGCCGTTCTGTGGATCTGTGAGACAGAGTAACTACTTAAATGTAGTCTGTGGAACAGTGAAATGGGTCTTCAGCTGAGTACTTTTGCAATGCTCACCATATCATCATGGAATAAATACAGTTAATATGAAGAGAAGTTTTCTGAAATTGATTTCTATGCGTCTCTATTTCAAATTAAAAGAACACAACAATAGCACTCTTAACCTTATCCTCCAAAACTGACCGACTTGCTTTCAATGTCGTCACATTCCCATTCCCAATAAAATTCAGACACTCAACTAAAGGACGCTGCATGGTTGCAGGTGCTTTGGACACTTACCGAGTACCAAATGATTTAAACAACTTATTTGAATTTATTCCAATGTATTTAAAGAAGGGACATAATGAACTTCCATCTTATAAAGTAGTCTAGTACTACTGAACTAAAGACTGAACGAAGGTTTAATCACATCGGGATCAGTGAACCTAGCCACCGCACTTTTAGCTGTTACCTTGAGAAAAAAAAGGCTACAAACTAGAAAAGAGACATAAATGTACTTTCCTGGGTTAATGTACATCTCTACTCTAATCTTCTATCAAAAGTCCCAACCCAAAGAAGTTTGAGCTAATAGTTTAAAAACACAGCCAAGATTGCTACCGTGCAAGAAAAAAAGAAAGGGCTGGAATTTCGGTGGAAAGGAAGAGAAGACACAGTGACCAGATTACTGGCCTGCAGGAGAGACAGAAGAGGTAGAACAGTACAGCAGGCGGTGGAGTCTCCCAGAGACCCTGTACACAGAGTTGGGCGCCCAAGGGAGGATAAAAGCACACGCGCCATCATCATGCAGTTTACCATGCGCACCTTCAGGTACAAGGTATGCAGGGCTACCCTCCACGCTAATGAATAATGAGTCATAATGAAAATAATCTTCGGATGGCCGAGGAGCTAACCCACTTGGAGAGAAAGTGCAGAAACTAACTTTGACTCCTTGTCAAGCAAGCGCATACCGCGGGAAAGAAGACCAGATGGCAGGGACCCCCAGCCATTACTGACGGTATGAGATTTACTGCATAGTGTAATGTTAACTGATTCATAGGGTGATTCAACTAATTTAAGTGTATTATGTAACATACGTTTTAGGCAGTTACCTCTTATTTTCATGCCAACATTTTTGATTAAACCATATGTTTACTTCACTGGTTTAAAAATAGAGAGATCCTCTGTACTCAGTTTTTTACTTGAGAATATGTGATGTTAATTTCTCTGACAGTTTCTATATCAGCGCTTTATAAGTTTATAGTTGTCTTTAACAGACATCCAGTTCACATAATTTATTTATATATGTATATATATATATATATATATATTCTTCTCCTTCATGGCAGACTTATATTTTACTTCCCTAAAAATAATGTCTCTTAATGGCCGCGGTATCTGCGACAGTACTAATAGAAAAGACATTTACAAAACAGACTTGATATTTTAACAAGAGACTCAAGCAGGTGATAGTGATGTACAGTTTTGGAAAGCACAATGAGGTGAGCAGTGTTATTTTTGTCATGCCTCTCAGCACTCAGCAGGTGTCGCCATCCTCCTTAACAAGTTGAAAAGAGACATTGTCATTCCCTTCAGATGAGGGTTTTCAAATTAAATAACACTTTTTTATATAGTTTGTAATTTATACAGCCAAAATAACACAACTCAGGCAAAGATTATGTTTACGCAACTTCATAAGAAGCACTTAGAAACAAATATAAGAAAGCACACATGATGCTTCAGATGATCTTATAGATGGAGTTCCAGCAAGAATAGTCCAGCATTCAAGATTCAAAAGTACTGCATTTATCTGTGAGCAGCTTTTAGTTATTGATGTTTGCCGCTTTTTTAATTCTAATATGAAAGCGTTGACTTGGATACTACACAAAATATATCCAACAAACATGTATATCAATTTTTTCAGATGTTCATAACAAATGTACTGTGCAATACTAAACAAGAAAGTGTAATTCATTTGTTTTAGGGTTGCCCTATTGTACAAAACAACAGATTGAAGATAAAATGTTACACTTATTTTGAAAGTGCTGATAGCCATTTACGCTCTATTCTTAACTTTTATTAGCTTATTATTTTATTATAAATTTCAACCCAATCTTTTAGGTTGATTTCTTTTAAATGGAAATTGAATGTTATTTTGATTCTCTGAAATGTGTAACAAATAAGAAATTCCTTTATTCATTTCAGTAACCAACATGTACTCAAAGATGTTTGTTTAAAGAATTATGTCAACATCATATTTCTTATTGTTGCCTTATTATCAATGTTTGACAGTTTGAAATGAAATACAAGTTGAAAACAAGCAACAGTAAATACGGTGCATTCTGATGCCCTCTCCCTGCCTCTGTGCAGCAGGAAAGGCTCAGGTGCATGTACCGACATGAATCAGGTTACAGCTCCAGGGCCTGCAGCTGGCCACGCGGGCTCCTTGACGGGGCTCACGTGGATGATGGAGAAGAGCCATCATTAGTGCTTTTCTTATGAAAAAGGTCTATTACAGAAGCAAATGTAAGCTATTTACACAACGTGGACTACATATTTGGAAGTACTCTGACGGTGAAGGAGAACACAAGAGCAATATGTATCTTTATCAATAATATTGCAGCCATTGAAAAGCACGAATGGCCTTCTTTACAGTGTCACTCCATACGATGTGTCCTGTCCTCTGACTGCAGGTGTGTGTCGCATTGAGAGAAGCCTGTGTGCAGTCAGTGCAGCGGAGACTGAGAGCTAACTACGTGTTGCCACTAGAGTCAGCAAACCAGCATCCTCTGTCTGTCTGTCCTGCTCTAACGTCAGCTCATATGTTAATTAGCTAAACATTCAAGAATACTGCCATTGCGTTAGTTGCACTGTAAGTTTGTCGCCACGCTTCTTCTGCCACAGAAAGTGAACGTTAAGTGAACTCGTGTAGCGTTGTGTAACGTTAGTGTCCGTCCGGTGCTGATGCTGCAAGCCGAAGACTTTACGCTAACGTTAGCTAATTATCTTGCCGTACTGCCTTAACTGAAGCTAACGTAGTAGATGGAGAAGGCCTAACTTACCGAGTTCCTTTCATCTGAGTCCGGGTCTGTCTTCCCCATATCGGACATAGTCGATTCATCTCTCCGAGTCCATTCTTGTTTTATCGCTGGCACGTAGAAAACTGGGATTTTCCTCCAGCCACATCTTTTGGTCCGCTAAATGCAGTTAGCTTACTAGCTAATTTAGCAACCTGGCATGTTGTCACGGTCCAGTGGCGTCACGTGACCGTACAGTTTCATTCCAGTGGAGAAAGCGAGGGCAGAGGGGAAGATGTTCTTAAGTGGAGCACATATTGACTCTTCTGAGGTAACTTAAGTCCTCATAAGTCCTCATATGCTCATAAAAGCTATGTTTGTCCTTTTTCAAGTTGGCTGTTTTGCAGACTTAGTTCATTACTGTAAGGTAATAAGCCAACATTGTATTTTGTATCTTCCAGTGGAACTGTGTGAGGCTATTCCTGGAGCTTTATTCACGGACATGAGGGAAATTAAAAGAGACTAAGCCTACTACTTCTCATGTGTGACCATGAGACATTCAAAAAGAGCTCTCGTTCATAAAAATCTCTGTTTTCTGTTTAATTACATTACATTACATGTCGTTTAGCAGACACTCATAACCAGAGCAATTTACAGTGAACTAGAGGGACAGTCTCCTGGAGCAACTCCAGGATAAGTGCCTTGCTCAGGAGCACAATGGTGGCAGCCTGGCACTACACTACCACCACCATCAAGAATAAGCTTGTGGTCATACATGCAGAGCTATATGTAACTAACTCGAGCACTATTATGAGCACAATTCTATTTTCAAGAGGACCTGCACGTGTGGCAAAACGCTTTCTAACATGTGCAACAATATATTGTACTTTCATTTATTTATTGAAATGTTGATTCTCTTATTGTGTTTTTATTTTTTATTTCTAGCATGGTAATGGAAATATTGCAAATATTTTTCTGTTCAGGCTGCCACTTGATTGGATGTCAGACTATATCTTAATTTTTACTTAAATCACAGAGCACCCTGTGTTTGAGCCACTGTACAATTGGAAGCACTGTCAGCACATTTAGTTATGCAACCCTGAATCCTTTAATGTCATAGCTTCTGCCTGGATTTACACCTATATTCATTTTATTTTTTAATCCACAATAGTAAAGGATATACAATAGATGTGTTATGCCAGGTCAAATGATTTTTGATCACCACCTCATTCTCGGTGGACTTCCTTCAGCACGTCTCAAGGTTCTTTGGTGTTCTGTTGGTTTACAGGTAAACCTCATTTCAGTTTTATGTTTGTATGGATGTTTGCGTTTAATTCTCCTAGTGTCATGTTTTTAAATGTCAGCTGGTATGAGGGATATGAAGGAAAGTGATATTTTTGTTATGCAAGAGGACTGATGCATACCAAAATGCATATTTCAGCCATGGTTGCAACCATTCAGCCAGGGTCTTCTTTCTTTTTTTACATACATTTAAAAGTGTAAAATGTTCTTGACACAGTACTTTCTGGTAGATGGATTGCACTGATAATTAGGCAAGACAATGCTATCTTTATTGCTGGTCACATTGTCTGTTTAATTCAACATGTAACAAGACCTTATTCAATGTAATAATGAATCATATGTCATTCTTTGTGGTGACTTTAATGAATGTCCTGATGATAAGGATAGATCCTCCTGGACTAAAACAAGCTTCATAGAGCAATTACTTTGTTTCCTTGCTCTGCACCATTTCTTTGACCGAGGCAGGGCGTTTCTTCACACCTAAATAATTCACTTGGTGCAATAGAAGATTAACTTTAAAGTTAAGAATTAATATATGTATTCCTCTTCTCTTCAATTAAAGAAGTAAGGAAATAAAGAAAGGAAAAACTCAAATGGAAGGACATCTAGCTACAGCTGGATTACATTTATTTACTCCTGTTCATTAGGTCTACAGAAGGAGAAAAGAACACAAACTATTGTTTTGCTCTTGACAAAAGGCATGTTTAAATTCAAAAGATTGTTGTTTCCTGGAGGAAAAAAAGAATAATAATATCTCTTCAATTGATTTTGAAAGGAATTCAAATATATGTGTGACTCTGACTTGTCTGTTAATGAAATCAAAGATGTATTTTTCAATAAAGAAAGGCAAATCTTCAGAAATGTATAGTCTATCTGTTGAATTTTACATATACTTTTGGGAATTTATAAAAAATCTGTTAATCTGTAATCTGTTAATCTACAACGAATGCATCAATTGGGAAGAGATGACAGCTAACAATGAAACAAGGCATTATATCGCTTATCCCCAAAGCCGATGAAGACCCTTATTAATCGATAACTGCAGTCCTATCACTCTTTTAATTTTGGATTAATGAAAGGGCTAGATTCTATTATACCTGAAAACCAACATATTAGTTGTCATATAAGACTCGATTTGTTGTCAGACATTGTCAGTATGTTTTACAAAGATATTAATTGCTCTGTTGTAATACATTTTAGTGCCTCAAAACGATTTCAAATGAATAGAGGGGTCAGGCAGGGTTTCCCTATTTGCCCTTTTTTATTGAAATCACCGAAATATTGCAATTAGGATTGTAAATGACGTAAACTTCAACTGAGTGAATTAGATTTTTGGTAGGGATTTTTTTTTTTAAATACCCAATTGGCAGATTATACTACGCTAAATCCATTTGGTATTCCCAATTCACAGTTTAAACAACATTGGAGGTCTTTTCAGTTGACATGTACATTTTTGCCAATCAATTTAATGAAATTCCATCAGCAGGCCCTTCCACCATGGAAACTAGCTTTTGTCCACCTTTGTCACCTTACAAAACTTTTTTCTGGAACAAATCATTGTTTTTTGCTAAATGGTTCCATAGAGGTATAAATCATATTATTTTTTTTTTTTTTGATGACATGGTAACATGCTGTCTTATGAATGATTTATGTCTGTACACAGTTTTACAATTCATTTCAAAGAATGAAATTCTTTAAATCGTGCTACAAATGGATTACTTAAATTAATGTAAAGCTACTTATATTATGGTGAGAATAATATAATGCAGCCTTTACTGGTGCTAAATGAAATTGAACTAACAGATATAAAATTTTAGAATTAGCATATTCGTCAAACTTTTCAAAGAATGAATAAAATTGTACCTAGAGGCAAGTTTTTCTAGAGGTCCAACATTGAGAACATAAACCAGAGAAGGGCTTGGCTTTATTTATATAATTATATTTATAAGTACTGTATTTGGAACAAGGCAAAGAAAGTACATTTCAAAATTTGACAAATTGTACTCTGTCAGTAGTTTATAGACATAGACATTTCTTGTCCCTTCTGTAAACTTGATATAGAAACAATCTCTCGTCTCTTCTGATTGTGAAATATCCCCCACATTTTGGAAAGAGCTGGAATCTCACTCTTTTGAACCCTATAGTAATTGTATCTACTCTTTAAACCTTAAAGATATTATTTGTTATGCGTTCATGAGACCATTCTAAATGTATCATGAATGAGCCAAGATTGTGCAACCCCAATTTCATACAAATCCATGTAGCCGATTACAAAATATTAACCTTTTAGGACTATTTGAGACAATTGGCCCAACCGTTTCTGGCGAGTTCAAAAATTTGACCTTTTTAGAGCAGAAGACCATTGGAGCAAAAATGCAGAGACATTGAGGGATTAAAATGATGAATGAATTTTGATATTGTGTGTCATTTCATGTGCCTGAGTAGTGGGCGGAACTTGCAACCCCCCTGTTAATTTTGTAGACTTCTGGTCTTCTGGTTTTTGCTTCACAGACATTTTTAGCGAAGAAGTAGAAGCGCACCAACTAAGCAAACTAGAGATCTCTTGTGATTGGATCACACCAGCCTAACTGCTCCCAGTGTTAACCTGGAGGAGAACCAGAGGGTTACGCTTCTGTGACGCCGCCGTGGCTCAGGAGGGTGTGATCAGCGGTAGCTGCTGTAAAGCGTAGTGCAGAGTGGTGGCCATTAGCTAGCCCCACACAGGACTTGGTTGCATGTTGCCGGACCAGCTACGTTAGCAAAGCACAGAGAAACTGGGATTACATCACACACAGAGGGGGAGAGACTTCATTCTCTGCTCAGGTAGACATTACTCCACTGTATCTTTACTTAGCTAATAGTTGTTTGCTGCTATATTATTGCTCTGATGCTGTATATAGAACCTTTAAGTGATGGTCATAAGGCTGCTATGAAAATAAAGCTTTGCTAATATCTTTGAAAAGCAGCTTTAATTGCATAATTGTGTGTTCTGCAGTTAATCATCTAATACAGGTTGTTGTTCAATTGCTAAATTCATATTTTAGAAAGGTCTTGTTGCCCTGACAACAGTTTCCTATACAAATGAAGCCAGATTTATGTCAAATGGTCAACATTCTAATTTGGATAACTCTGTTATCCACGTGCAAAGAACGGCTCTTTACGGGGGTCAATGACATCCAGTCCATCCTGTCAGTGCCCCAACATGACATTCTAAAAAGCTGAAGTAATAACCTATACACTGACTTTGGGAGTGTGCCAGAAAGAAGCACACTTTGTAAATTAAAATAAAGCATCTCCTCAGGTTTTCTTGAGGATGTTTAGGTGTGGTCACTTGTCCATAGAGGTAATGAGGGGAGGATGGAAGTTGGCTGACATATTGTGCACGGTAAACATGCATCATATTGTAGTGTGCTTTATAGTGTACATTTAGAACCTCAATTGGATCAAATACAATACTTTAAGATGGAATATTACGTTCTTGCAATAAAAACGGATGACCTTTCTCAAAATGCAGAACAGAGTCAAGCCAATTGTATTTATGGTAAATGGACTGCATTTATACAGCGCTTTTCCAATCTTTGTGACCACTCAAAGCACTTTTATAACATGTCAGCATTCACCCATTCACACACGCATTCATACACTGGTATGAGGCAGAGGCTGCCATACAAGGTGCCACCTGCTTATCAGAAGATTAACACTCACACACCGTTGGCTATGCCATCGGGTGCAATTTGGGGTTCAATATCTGCTCTACATCTATAGAGAGTCCACTATCATAAATCACAACTTTAGAGAAGAAGAAACCCCATAATGTTAGCCATTAGCTCAATACAACAGATCATAAAGTTCAGTAAATAAAAAACAAATCAACACTTGTGCAAACATTTACAACAGTAAAGCATTCCTCTGCTTACTTAGGTGTGTAAAGTTACTGTATGCTAAATACTATGCCCAAAGGAGGTTCAGTCCACGAACGGGGAGAGGTAACTTAGCTTGTAGCTGAGATGGCAAATCCGTTGAGATGAAGAAACACTGGGTTGTGGACAGCGTGATGTCAGTCAAGTCTTTTGTTATGCTATTCACAGCTTGTTCTGCTGTTGAAAGGCACTCTGTTTATTTTGCAGAGTACCGTTAGCTTGTTGCTAGCTGTTTGTTGCTCCTATTGTGAAGTCTAGACGTTACATGCTAACTTGGTAACTGTGGATTAGCATTGCTGGCTAACTGTGGTTTTTCAGGCAAGTTCTGCCGTGAAAGAAGGTAAGTCTGCATCATAGCAGACTGCAGTGTGATCAGAGAGTCATTCGATGGTCTGCCTCCAGCAGGCCGCCCCAGTGATCGGCCGGCTGTGGTGATGGAATTTGTGGCACAGAGGGAAGAGCAGAGAAAAAAGGGAGCGAAAACATTGCTGTGTTGGGGTTTTGTTGACCCGGTGCTGTCATGGGTCACAGGCTACAGAAACCAATCGCTACTGTACATTGAGTCCTCGGGTGGAGTTAAGGGCACTTCCGATTTCAGACACAGGAAGTAATGTAGGGTTTTGACACCCATGAAGGATCCTGGAAAATGGAGTCCCATGGGCCAATCGCCATGATGTGTTCCCAACACTATGAAGCAGAGCGCTACTAGCTTACTTTGAATAGTAACGTTTTCTAATTTAATAAATAGCCAGCTAACGTGAGTTACTCTCACCTTAGATTCTTTAGGGAAAGTTAAATTGACTATTCGGGTGTTTAGGGAATAACCTACAACAACATTTTAAGAAATACAGTTTTTCTTTTAAGTGTGCTGCACGCACCATCCACTGCCTTAAGAAACCAGGCGTAGCTTTTTATTGACATCTTAGTCTAGTTAGACAACGTTAGCCCTGTTTGTAAAAGTACATTAAAATGCTTTTCTTTTTTCCATCTGCTTTTGTAAGCCTTTGCATTTCCATTATTGGTTTGTCTTATATGTATAGCAAACAACATGCATGTGAGAGAAGTGCTCATTGAATACATGTTTTTAACATTCACGCCCGGTGTAATTATTCTCGCTGTTTGTGTTTAGAACGTTATAGGCTGTAATGTGTCTCAGGTGCTATTATCGACCTGTCACTTGTTTTTTTTTTATACTGTTTTTATTTTGTGGGTTTTTTTGTTTCTAAAATAAAAACATTCGCAAAGACATAAAGCTATGCAGTTTCTGTGCGAGTGTATGAACACAATGATTGGTGGTGGAATTGAAAGGGGCACCAGCTAAAATGTTGCCGAGGACAACAAATTGTTCAGGTCCGGCTCTGGACAGGTGAGTAATATTAGCTCTGGCTATATGTCTTGTGTTGTTGCCCTTCTTTGATGTTCTGCTATGTTAGCACAGTTGTTAATTTGTTAGCTTTTGTTCATAATTATTGTAATGTAATCATAACAAATGCACATGTAATGTTCACACCAACTGTGTCATAGTGAATTGCACTCTAAAACTGTAAAAAAAAAAACTCTATCAGGGATAAAATGGAAGAAAGCTCAGGAGGAGCAAGTGTGGATCCCTCTCCCAGGACGGACCGACAGGAAACAGATGTTGTGTGTACAGAATAACCAACAGTATGGATGGTCCAGATGACAACATAGAAAGTGAACACAGATATGCAGAAAATTGGATCCAGCAGGATGTCCCGCAGCTTCAGGTGTGGCCAAACACACAACCCCCCCTCCACCATGGAACCTGGAGAGAGCAAACTGGAACACAGCATTCACACAGAAGCTAAGCTAGCCGCTCATCAACGTCGAATCATGTAAAGAGAGACATCGGGGGCGAATGTCCTCTAGCATTTCTGTAATCAACATGTCTGTACTGTTCTGGAATTTTCTGAGATTTAGTGGAGCAGATTCACAAACAATATGCAAGAGTAAGCTGGCACCAGTGTATCAATAGTAACCTGCGCCAAGGTCGCGTACTGTATATAAGGAATATTTTTTTTATTGGAGGTCAGTACAATAACATAAAGGTGAGAAGACAAAAAAAGATATAATTACCTTCGAAAGGTTTAGAATTACACATACTCCTTCTCCCTCTTTCAGACA
>CALSCE010010661.1:2416894-2429457 GCA_943593645.1 Bovichtus variegatus
ACACACACACACACACACACACACACACACACACACACACACACACAGCTCAACCATGCACTCCTCACCTTGCCTGTATGCAAGATACTTTTCTCAAATGTCTGGAAAGTTTCATAAAAAATGTAAAGATTTTATCCATGTCCAAGTTGTCCCTTTACTTAAAGGACCATATCCGTGTTTTTTATGTTTATCCCATTAACTACATCTACGTCATTGCTCGCCATTTTAACAAACCATACTGTTGTGTTTTAGACATTTGGAGGTATTTCTCCTTCTTTTTTCCCTTTATTTCTACACAATCTAAATATCAATTAGGAGGCTTCCTTGTGTAAATTACTACAACAAATATCAAGTCATTAGTTCTTGTTAAAGTGACTTTATTGTTGTGAAAAAAGTCTGCACTGCTTTACCTCACAACAATAATGTGGCACAGGAATGAATGCAGACTTCGTGTTCACTATATACAGTACGTACGTCTGCTGATGTTCCAGATTTGACTTAATGTCATCAAGTATTTTCTATACAGCCTAATATATTGTAGTCCTGAGCGATAAAGCTCCACCTCCATTAAAAACACAGTAATGTGCACTGGCTCACATGTTTGTTAATTTCTCCCTGTTTGACTGATGTTTTCTAAAAACTATGGTGCCAAGCTGTTTTTTCTTAAAATGTTAAATTTTGAATGAAACTATAAATGTGCGAGCCATTATTGAAGCTATACAACTTGAGTTGGAATCAATGGTCCAATGAAAGTCAGAAAGTCTTAAGAGATGTTGCTTTTGCTCTTTTCATGGGAAAAATATAGAATATGGTCGTTTTTATCCTTTCGGCACATTTAGTCGGACTCTCTTACCACGCAAAAATTACCACAAAAAAATACATAAACACAAACCTATAACTGTACAGCTTGTATTCCAAAATCGACATGATTTGTAGTTCCTTAAACATGCATAACACTGGTATGGTCCTTTAAAAAAGTTAGATTTTAGGCCCCCACGTAGCCCACCCGGTAGAGTGGGCGTCCATGTACCAAGGCTAAGTCCTTACCGCAGCGGCCTGGTTTCTAATCTGACCCATGGCCTTTGCTGCATGTCGTCCCCTCTCTCCTCGTCTCCTATTTTAAACAACAAGCTTGATTTCAGGACTGCATTGTTGGGTTAAACTCTGGACCCTTCATCATTGATAAATGTACTTTAATGATAGGATATCTTTAGTAAAAGTTGGAGCCAAAATTGTTGTAGACTTTAGACATTTTCCCTGCACAAGATTTATTAGTAAGCTAAAACATGAAGATAAAGCTCTATGATTAGATTCATCATGAGGATCGCTATTTGTGAAGCTAAAGTATAAGTCCCACAAATTAATATTGTCATGTCAACTATTTCAGAAAATAACAAGAAGGAAAAATGTTCCCGTCAATTTTTCACTAATAATATGTACTGTAAGTGATTTACTTTCTTTGCAAAGCTGTATTTATGGAAAAAAAGTTTATTCATATGACTTTCATAAACAAGCTGATATACTGTATATATAGGCTGGGTAATTTCCACTGTATAGAATATATTTCCATTAAAAAAATACCATACATTGAGCCAGGGAAAGTTGAACTGAAATCTCACTGTGTTGTCGTCTACAGCCGCAGAGTTTTAGGAAACTGTGAAGGGAGCTGTTTGAACAGATGTAAGGCGGAGTGAGTCAAGAATCTGTTTTGAGCAATCATCCAAAGATTAAGGACGTTAAAAGCCATTGCAGGGCTTTGTTTTGACAAGCTAAAAATGTTCCTCAAACCTAATATTTACAGCAGACAAGCATCTTCGCACTAGACACTAGACGGGTGGATGAGCTCCGTAAGTGCTTTGTATCAATTTAGTCAGCTAATGTCCAAGTTGGATTGTGAGCTGTGCTCTTGTCATCAAATGCCATAAATAAGGTGAAATGTAATGTGTTTCTGTGTTGCCTTCTCCTCTGTTATTGTAAGCCTAGTTGGATCTAATGATAGCGAGGCCCAGCTGGCCCTATCAGCCCCAGCTCACAATCTAAACACAATGACAGAGTGCAGGTGTCCGGCACCTCTGTGGAAAACATTAGATTGGAGCAGGGCTTCCTTTATAGCTTTTAAATGGAGGCGCAGGTCAAGGGCTCCCATCCAAGGTCCCGGTCAATACCGTGACCCCCCTCCAGTCAGCCGACTCCGGCCTGGAACAGAAAGAGAGAGGTGTAAACCAGACGCTGACCGCTGACCTCCTGACAAACTACCTGCAGCTACAAAGGAAGCCTCTGATGGATGAGGACCAACATTGTATATAAGAATTTACCAGCTGCCCCTCTTAGTACACAGCCTCTGCTGCCTCACTGTGTAACAAGCTAACGTTATTAGGCATTAGCATTTTACATTTATCCATGATATTTCTATCTGTTCTGTTGGGTCTAAATGCTCCACACATTACTTCTCAGATGGTATGTTTCTGTGATGATCTGTTCAGCATTGCTTGAAAGTTATTTCCATTTTGCATCAACGAGGACAGCATTAGTGTGGCCTGGGCATGCAACGGCTCCCCCCACCAGAGCAGTTTAGAATTTGAACATATCTGCCAGGTATTACATTTTCATTTCCCATTCAAGCAAGTAGTTTTAATTTGGGACAATAAGGTATACCCCCCCCCCGCCGACCCTCCGTCATACTGGAATTAATAAGCGCTGATTTGTATGTAATGCTCTGTTGCTCGTTAACCCTCCAATATTTCCAGCACAGAGACAGGGCCATCTTGCTTCAATGTTGAAAGTTATTAATGTTCATTCAAGATGGCGAAGCGGCATTTCCATATAATAAATCCAGTCAGGTTTGGCTCTGCGTCATCAAGTTTCACTGAATGGATCGTGGCGTAATTCATCAGAAATTCATTCCTTTCAATAAGACATTTGTCGCCATCTGTCAAAGTCATAAACTGAGACATTTTCCACGTCACCACAAGGATTAGCATAGTGACCTCAAATCAAGGAGGATGTTTAACAAAATGTAGAAAGTAATTAATGACATCGATGGAATGTAAAGTACATTTACTCAAGTACTGTACATTTATATTGTGAAGTACTTAACAGAGCTATCATTACATTTTAAAAGGGAATATTGTTAATTTTGATCTGAAAGTAAAAATAGGGTTATGTAGTTAAAATGCTCCTTGTGGCCATCTGCAACATTAAACTGCAGCTTACACAGTGAGGCACGTATTGTAATCATACATTGATTAATATCTACATGAAGCGACACTGAAAGGAGCCCACCTGGCACATAATGAGTATTTTTACTTTTAATATTTTTAAGTGCATTTTGACAAAATACCTCTGAACCTTTACTTTGCTCTACTAATTATTATATGTGTATTCATTATAACTGTGATACAGTTGAGTTCTGTTTATGCTTCAGTATTATTTGCAGAGCGTCACTTCATCACAATGGCTTTTAGGTAATGGAATAAATATCAGGCTACAGTTGAAACACAAGAACCCAGGGCCACACACACACATATATGATGCATACTTGGTGTCTGAAACAATATGTTTTGTCTTCCATACTAATCACCACTGTGATCCATTTGTAATTGTAATGCAGTCATCAGGAACCACAAGTAATATTTCACAGTGATGTTGTGATAGCCTAATTCCACGGGTCTGCTCTACTCGCAGCATATACTGACATACAAGTGCAAACAGCAGAGAAAACCGCAGGTGTTAAAACACCATATAGAGCTCTGGGTCATTTTGACATGTTTTTCTTTCATTAACACTATATTAATCCATCTGAGCGGTACACCAGTACACCTGTGCTGTGAACACGGATACTGTGGCATTCCTCAGTGACAGCTCGTCTCCTTCTCCATGTCCCCACCTGTGGTAGTCACAACAATTTACCCCCCACTTCTCCGACCTAACACCCACGTCTGCCTGACTCAACCATGTTGTTTTGACAGACAGTGTGGAAAAAACAGCTGCTGGAAGTGTACGGCAAAGCTTCAACCGCCCTGTAAAAGGCCGCTCGAGTGTTGGCTGACACAATCAAAATGCAATCCATTAAGAGCTCTGGGATGATAGCAGCAGCAGCCTGTAACTCAGCAGCTCTGTTAATGGCCTGTCTTAATGTTCACTGTTAGCTGATGTCATGGCACGCCAGTTGAGCCTGAATACACAAGTAGGAATGTGTTCTGTCGTGACACGCAGTGATTACAGCCAACAGGATCATTTTATTATCACGGCTCAATGACTCACTTGAATGTGCCTCATAAGGTTTGAAGTGAGAAGTGACAACTTGGATGAATAGACTGGCACTTCCAAGTGTTTCTGAAACTCATTTCTACTCACAGAAGAATGCAAGGATTGGTGTGTGGCTATACAAGGACACTTACATAATATCTTACTAAAAAATAACATTTACTCATATGTACCATGACTACGATATAATAAAATGAATGTCATCAAATATTGTTCTGAAATGTATGGCCATGTCATTATTTATTCTTTGACATAACAAAACAGAAAATGCCGACACATCCTAAACACAGTTTTCATATTGTCATTTTCCTTTGCTAGCAGCTAACAACTAACAGGGCTAGTAGTGTAGCTAGCTGTAGCTACACTACACATTAATAGTGGACGCTATCTAAGCTAGCATTCCCTGCTCCTACCGCTAACAGAGCTTTTAATGTGACAGCTGATACTTTTCTCACTTGCACACATTGAAAAGATAAAGGTTTTTGTTCGGGCTGTCTCTGTTAGTTTATAACTTTGCCCCTGAAGAGGATAAGCTGAAATACAAAATGCATCAACAATTCAAAAGTAGTAAAATGACATGATAAAAACTACCCCACATATAGAAAAAAATCCTGATCTCATGGGGAATTTATACACAATTAGTATGTTCTGATACAGTGTCTGTATGAAAGTGTGCCTGTGTGGACTCAACCAGGGTGGTTTTTGAGAGGAATAAATAAAAACCATGACAGAAACGTCCGTTAGCTAAACAATCTACAGTAAGCAGCTTTATTACTGTTTCCTTAAAAACATAATCCTAACCCTAATATTGCAAAAAATAGGGCCATCACTTTTCATAGCCTATGATGTGTAAATCAGTGGTTACCAAGAGAAGTAATGGGGATGAACGTAACCTAATTTGTTGCTTCCACTACTGTAGAGAACGATGAACATTTGTTGGAAATCAGCTCTCCTTGTGTCTCATGTGTTATTGTGTCAGTATCATAGCAATGAGGCCGTATTTGGCTTTGGGAGGTTCAGTTGTGGTGGCTGAGTGACGTGAACCCTCGTTGGCCCCTCTTAGAGAGGACATGCTGATTAGGTAATCACCTGTGTACACAAAGCCTGCGCTCCTCTCCCTCCATATCCTCTCTGACAGGCATGAGGGGACGACACAGTTCTGCTTTCACACCCCTTTTCATCACAGCTCTGCAGCCTGCAGCCTGCGAGATGCTAAAACATATTTACCTTCTCAACAGAGAGGTCTGGGCTGGTCTATTGCACACTGATGAAAAGTTAATCTTTTAATGCAGGCCAGGTAGAGGCTTATTACCGGCTCAGCTCTGGATCTTCAACCTGAAGCTGCTTAAGAGCTTTTACTCTGCCACTACACGACAGGATTATCACAAAAAAAAAGATGTTATAATAGTTTATAAAAAGTTTTTATATTTCATTTTCTCCTGCCATGCAGGGGACACAACATGCATGCTACTAGTGCTTTATTATTCACTTAGTTCAGTTATTAATGGGAAAAATACACTCAATCACTTGTTTATCACTGTTGCAACAAAGTGCTACACAAATGTTATCTCAGGGCTCACGCTGACTGCGCTGCCATTCAGGAAGCTCTGTCCTAATTAGCTAAGCACCGCTAACAGATGAGTTGGTCCGGTAAGAAGAGAAGGGCCCGGGTGGAGCGGCTGGCCTCGGAGGCCTGATGTGGCTCAGACCTGTCAGTGCTCAGCAAATTGATTCAGTGGCACGCTCCGTGCTGAATAAAAGAGCAGTGGGTGGGGGTAGTGAGAGACTAGCAGGCCATTCATTAATCACTGAGGTAAACAGGCCATCCAGTGACACCTGGTCGGGTTAATGCCCGGGACCCCAGAGTAATTACCACTCCCCTCCCCAGCCGGCCCCAGCCAGCCACTCACATGAAAGCTTGTGATTATAAAGGAAATGGGAATTAGCAGAAACATTTGAGAAAGGCGGTCTTCAGTTCACTGGTAGCGGGGAAGGCTTGCAAAAGAAGAGGGAGTTGAAGAAAAAGTTGGTGGAGATGTGGGCTGATTGGAGTTTTCCCCATGGGGCATGGGGGGGTGCAGGGGCGGGGGGTGCAGGGGTCAGGCCCACACCAAATTAGTAGTGTCTGTTATTCGAAACCAAAATAAAGCAGGAGCAGCAGTAAATGATTTCCCCAATGCTGGAGTGCCTTTCTGGGTTCTCTGTTGAAATTACCGAGAGGCCACGTCGCAATTAGTGGTTTGTTTCTTTTAGACTGAAATATGGCCATAATTCATAGCTTTCAACCCATTGCATTGGGAAGATGTATTGGCTGGCCAAACTGAGGAGGTAATTGTAACACATGATATGGCAATTTGTTACCCGAAAAGCAAGTACACAAGGTATTTGCATGGACATGTATAATGCAGTGGTAGTATTCCAGGGAATAAAAGTCCTTTGTTTCCAATAGGATGTAATTGAAAAGTGGCTGCTGGAGTTTTTACACATCTATTCATTAGAGAGGTATGAGGTATAACAGCTTGTAATGGTTCCAGTTAGGGTCTTTAATGTCAAAATGAGCTAGCTTACATTTCCTCTTGCAAATGTTCTCCAGAGCTTTGGCACCATCAAAGTAAAGGCCTTCGCCTCATCAATGTTTTTTTTTTTCTTTAAAAAAAAACATATATCAGTTATTGTGTATTCACAATAGCAAGCATGAAAGATCATTTAATAATAATTCTCGATATTTTTCTGCATGCTCGGTGTCCTCCAGGTCCTTTGTTTCCTGGAGATTAGCAAGGTAATCTACTTGCAATGACTCATGACGCTCCGTACATAATAATTACTGTGTGAAGTAATGATCTAAATACAAGTGTTTCCACTCATAATGACTCTTCCATTTTCCACAATGTTGACCTGGCTCCGCAGCCAAGTCTTTTGCCAAAGTGGATGCAGAACATTAAACCCCTTTTTCCTCCTTTTTCCCCGCCGTCACAACATTTACAGTAAAACTTCATACTTCCCCAGTGATTGTACAGAGTTCAGGTTTTCACTCAGTTCTGGGCAAAGACCACAATGGAAGTGAGTGTGTGGCTTTAATGCAGCTTCATATAGAGATATGATGTTGTAATAACCTGCAGATTAACAAGTAAAGTATAGTATAGTTGTAGCAGCAGGCACTGAGCTGGATTTCTCTCCAGGCCTCTACCAGCACCAGAGGGGCTATTACACAAGTCCCTTAATGACACTTAATGATTTAATTGTGTAGGAATCATGGAAACAAAGTGATACATGACTTACTCATGTTGACATTTAGCAGACCCAAATCCATGTGTTCTCTCACTGAAGGGAGGGACTCCCCCGCTCTGTCCGTCCCTCTCACCTACAGACATTTCAGTCAGACTTCAGACAGAATATTTCTTTATGGGGAGTAGAATGCAGGTTAGGTGTCCCTGGCCTTTAGCTCACTGGAAACCTTTGGTAATACCCCTTAAAGTGAAAGCCAAAGCTGTCTAATTAGAAGTGAACATTTTTATGACCATTTATGTTGTTACTGAGCTGAGCCTCTTCCTTCATGCTCCACTTGCTTCTGGTGGTCTACGTAAAATGTGCAAGAACGAAGACGAATCATCCCAAAGCAGAACTGGTTAAAATTGTAACCAGATTAGCAATTAATGGCATCATTGAAATGAAATTAAGGACGAGGGAGCTCTCTCAATGAGGCACGCTAATGTCTTCACAGAACGTCTGTTGCAGGGCTTCATGCTGCACACATCTGCCACATCTTGATAAATGGAAAACTACACTTAACATCGTCAATCGATGCATACTTTTGTTCTTCTCCTGTTGGAAATGGGAAAGTTTACAAGTGCTCTGCAATAAATGAGGCCTCAAGTGCACTTAAAGTGACAGCAAGTGTGGATTTAAAGGTCTACACCTAACTGTAGCCTTAATGCTGGAGCTAAATCCTTGATCTGGACCAGTATCAACAAATGACCTTTTCATTCAAACCATGCTGAAAAGCAGGTCTGTGAATATGTTGGACATGTCACAGTAACGTTATGACTTTGTTTTTAGTTAAAGAGGCGTATCAAACTATCAGCACCCATAGTTTTCTATGTAAGTAAGTTAAGTGAAGTAAGTTTTCACTGCTGCGACCACTTCAGGTGGACGTGTGTCAGAATGTACCAAAGTCCTACTTCCCACTGGTAACTTCAAATCCAGGTAGTAAATGTAATACCATAGCGTTACCATAACTATTAAATCTACATTGTTACCTCTGTCTGTATGGCACAACTGCTGTGTTCATCAAATATCTTGTGAAGCTCTGAATACAGCGCAGTTATCTGCAGTCCCATGTTGTGTTTACTGCCACTAAAGAGAAAGAAATCTTGTTCATGTATGACGTTATTCCTCCTGTGTTTTGTAGGCTTGCTAATGCTAATGCTGTAACATGTGAGTGGCACAAACTGGGGCTACAGTTGGCAGTCGGTGTGATCAACATACGTAGGAGACCTCGTCACAGTTAGGGAGGGCCAAGAGAATTCCACTGAACTAAACTTTCAAATCCAAGCAGACGTGTAAAAGCTCATTTTGAGCTGAAACAATCGCCTGTTCCTTTTTAAGGGGTTACAAATGGAATGTAATCATTAGCTACATTACAATAAAAACAACAGTAACGCTCCTTTACTTTGAATCTTTCCTGTCTTACCGGGCTGTGGTTGGGAAGGTCCCGCTCGAGGAGATGTTTTGAACAAAAGCTTTTTCAAATGGTTCTTATTTTTAGTTTTCTAGACAACCAACATAATCCACATCCCTAAAGAAGTGGCTGATAGCTGTGAAGGAAAAACGGCAACATTAATTTTCACCATAGACCTTGCAACACTTTAGCTCTGTGTGGGTTTCTTTAGCAGCCGAGTTGCTTTTGGCCAAATCAACCAGCAAAATAAACTTGGAGGAATTCCCTCTGGTAAACTGAGCCGCTATGAGTTGAGACACAGAGGTAGAAGGGCAAAGGCCTCTGGCTGGTACACATGGTCCGGGCAAAGCATGCAGTGGTGCCAGAGCTGTTTATAGACTCCAATCTTTCACTAATAATGAACAAAATCTCCACTGTACATTTGTATTTGAAGTTCAGTCTGCACTTATTGGTCCCACTTTTGTAGGCTACTTATGCAGGGCATAAGTAGCCTTTGTCTGCTCTATCATATGATTTTAGAAAAACTGAAGATTCTGCTATTTTTAAGTGTTTTAACATGCAAAGTCACTTTAGCATCAGGAAGAAGTTGATGTAGTCCATGACTACAGAGCAAAACACGTAACTTTACTCCCCCGTCCCACTGTCTGCATGCTCCTTGGTGCCTCGTCTTAGTTGACTTTTGACTATAGTCATTTATAGTTTAATTGAAGGCGTTTCATCGTGTCTGACAGCATGATTGTTCTCAATTATGACAACAATTTGATTTAAGGGCAACAATTCTCTTTAAAAGTAAATCACAAAAGCACAGTGTCCTCACAGGTCAAATGTTTAGAAGTCATCACACTTCCAGCTCTATCTGAAGATGGATGAAATGGCTTTTAAAGAGTCGGAGTGAAGAAGTGCAGATACCTTGATGAAATATGTCTTGTATACAAAAGAGATTTTATTACTCCAACGTTCAAACAAAGCCATCAGCACAGTGCACTTTTCCACTGGGTGCCTAATGTAAATTCCTGCTCAGTGTTTATAATTTCCACAGCAGGTGATTCACTCAATCAAACAGGGAGCTCCAGTTTCCACAGACCCTGGACTAAATCTGGAATTACAGGCAGCATCAGAGAGATACATAGCATAAAAATCATGCCTCACAACTACGATCATTATTCATTTTTATCCCAAAATACACTTGATTTCATCAGAATGAGGTAAAAACAGTTATCCAGCTGCAGAGAGCACACAACCTTGAATGCTGAATTAACAAAGGTTTCTGCATCAATAATCGTCAATCTTCCATGTCAGGAGAGGGTCCTCAGTGCAGGTCAGAGGCTGCCACATGTAATCAGGGAAGATCAGAAAGTCTCCAGTCTCTTACCAATCCCAGATGGGATCCTACTCGGCCTCACTGTGGCACGTGGACGTCAGGCATTACCTCAGCCGCTCGCAGCAACATGAGTTAACAAACACTCTGCAGGCCTTCAACAGCAAACTATGAGCTGTAACGCTTCACATTAGACATTTAAATAGCTTGTAGTGACATTTTTACACCAGTGAGCATCATCCTCTCAATGAAAATAAAATGATAACTATACATTTGACTGCATTGGTAAGGTGAAAGGTTTGTATTTTATTGATGTTATTTTTATTTTATTTTTATAGCTTTATAGTTTTTCAAACATGTCTTTATATCCTTTGTCCAGCCTGCTTTATATCTGAAAACACATATATTTGCCATAAATTAACAATTGTTTTCTTCACATTACTATATCCATCTCCTTCTGTAGGGTAGAACATTATTCCTTCATTACATGATATTGTTATGTTTTTACTGTTTATCCTGCATCCTGCTGCTGTTAATTGAATCTTTAAAACGATGTACATACTTATGTGTTCATTTCCTCTTTATATTCAGTGTTTCTTTGCTTATCCGGCTCACTAGGGCATTAGACTAGCATCAGATCAATCTAAATGCTGTTTTATAATAGTTCTATTTAAGCAGCACTTACACTGCACAAGTTATCATCATCATTTGATATAGATGAATACTATAGGTCCAAATAAAAAGCGACAGATGTCTCTGTGTGTGTATATGTGTGTGTATCTGAGTTTCGATTATCTTGTTTACGGTAGCAACGCTACAGCCTACGTATGTGTATATGTACATGTATATGTGTGTGTATGTGTGTATATATGTGTGTATGTATATGTGTATATTTATATATGTGTATATGTATATGTGTGTATGTGTATGTATATTCTTGATGTGGGTATATGTGTATGTGTATATGTATGACTGTGTATATGTGTGTATATTTGTATATGTGTGTGTATGTGTGTATTTGTGTGTATGTGTGTGTATGTATGTGTGTATATGTATATGTGTGTATGTATAAGCATATGTGTATATATGCGTGTATATGTGTCAATGTGTGTATATATATATATATATATATATATATATACTGTGTATATGTGTGTAAATGTGTATATATATGTATAAATGTGTATGTGTGTATATAGTATGTGTAAATGTGTATGTGTGTAAATGTGTATATGTGTAAATGTGTATGTGTGTAAATGAGTATGTGGGTATATACAGTATGTGTGTATAGGTGCTCCTGTTTCTTTTAGTTTTTAAACAGAGACACTACTAAAGGAGCCAACCATTGTTTTTGCCAGACCTATTAGATTATAGCGAGTTTTTAAGGGGGGACTGAGTGGTAGAGAAGCCATCTTGCATGTGTGCTATATTGTGTGGTTTGAGTCACCTTAGCTTGCTGCGAGTAGGTCAATTTGAGTGGTGTACAGCTTTTGTAGAACAGTTTTGATTTGGTTCAAATGTGGTTAATGCAGTGAGTTCATCAAACAGGACAGTACCTGAAATAAAATAAATTAATGTGAGTGTAAGAGTTGTCACTGGCTTTATTTCCAGACTTTGTTCATTTGTAGGTGCCTGATTCCCAGGATGTGTTGGATAAGGCAGTACAAGAGATTGTGTTGATTACACGGTTCTACAGGGCCACGGTTGCCAGATATAAACCTAGGGGCTCCCAGCCTCTGCACCAATCCTCTGGGGCTCGTCAAGAGTCATGGGCTTCTGAAGCTGATGGTGGCGGTACCAAACAGCTAACACAATGCCTGCAAGGGTTCCAGCCCCGTCCTTCTGCTAGAGGTGCAGCCCCCTTCCCAGAGGTTCAGGACCTCACAGGGGGTGCAACTTAGCCATAACTCATACCCAGCTATGTAGTTGAGAAGAAAGACCTGTGGGTACCAGCTACAGTATAAAAAGGGTAAATAATTAAGTTCCGGTAACATCCCGCTCCTTTCTCCAGGGTCCATATGAACATGGTCCAGGGTATACTTCACGTATTTCCACGTATTTCCTCTGGTGGATTATGTCCCATCTTAGACCTAAACACCTTCATAAAGATACCACAAGCATATCCGTCCAGACCACAGACCTTTTCTTCGGTTTGCCTTCCAAGGACAAGCCTATCAGTTCAAGGCCCTACCATTTGGCCTTTTCCTCTCACTGAGGGTCTTTACCAGGGTAGTGGGGGCTGCCTTGTCCCATCTCCATCCATCCATCCATCTTCAACCGCTTATCCGGGGTCGGGTCGCA